>CBVK0100020592.1:0-37229 GCA_900067695.1 Picea abies | reverse complement strand
CCAAGACACTGTCTTCCTTTCATATTCCTTTACTTATATAGTCCTCCAAAGGGTGAAACTTTGAAACAACGTGTCCTTTTGTAATGAAACATTGCATCCCTTCATTTAATTAACACAAATGGTAACTTTTATTAATTGATTTTCATACACAAATTTAGACAATCGTTTTTGTATGAAGATTTTAGAGTGGTGGAAAGGGATTTTAAAATTCTATGACATGGGTTTTTTTTCAGAACATGCCCAATTAGTTGATCTATGGGAAATTTCCCTAGAATGTGTGCAAGGTGGACGGTACAAGAGGTTCTTTGAAGGAAAATTCCCCATAGTTTCCTTTCGTCATTGGATGCCATATCAACTTCAGTACATATTACCTTTTTGTGAATGTCTAAATTGACATCCACATATCTCCTTTGTTGGTGATTATTTAAACTCAAATTGTAAACATTTTACTTGATGGTTATTTTAAAATTGTTTCCCTCTCAGCTGCTAGTCCCTAAAGAATTGACTTGGTCTCACGCTTTTTCGTATTTTCTTCCTCATTCGACCGACAAACATATTTTTGGTCAACTCAACTAGGATAAATTTCGACTTGAGTATTTCAATTCTAGTCAACCCATCTTGCCTCAGCCTCGCCACGACTTGTATTTAAGTTTAATTCAACTTTGACCTTTAGGTTACTTGTTTCTTGGACCGACTTGACTTGGAAGAAAATTGACTTGATAAATTTGACTTTGGTCGTCTCAACTTGCTTTGTCCAACTTGTATTTCCAGACTCAATTTTCCTTCGAATTCGACCTTCAGTTGGTCAACTTGTCTTCGAATCGTCTTGAAATAGATCGACTTGTATTCTCCAACTTCTACCAATCTGTAAACTTGCAGTCGATCAAACTGTATTTGACTCATATTGCAGTCGGTCAAATTGTCTTTGACTCATCTTGCAGTTGATCGACTTCTAGATAGTCGACCTTATTGTTGTTTGAATTGACTCGACTTGTGACTCGATGGTGTCAATGCTTCCTCATAAAACATCCACCATTAACATTATGTCTCATCTCTGGACTCTTCTTCAATTGAGATTTTATGTATCACTTTTAATGAACCATGTCTTATTAACTTCTTTATTTGTGATTTGCATGGATCCATATTGGATTATCCATTTACCCTTTTTATCTGGATGATTTCTTCACAATTTCTTCTTTTGTGTATGGATGTTAATGACACAATCTCAACCTTGTACAATATAGGATGAGTGTATCAATTTCATAGAATATATTAGTCAATATTATCTTTCTACTGATATTCAAGTCACCTTCATAACGTTATGTCCAATATTGACAATGCTTGACATTCAATTCATCTTCATAACATTATGTCCAACCTTCATAACATTGTTTCCAATATTGACAATGCTTGACATTCAAGTCACCTTCATAACATTATGTCCAATATTGACAATGCTTGACATTCAAGTCATCTTCATAACAATATTTCCAATATTGACAATGCTTCTCAAACCAATCAATCAATGATCATCTATTTATCAAGGTTAACATCAATGAAAACCAAATTTACAACAAATGTAAAGTGTTGCCTCACAAAGTGGGTTAGAACTCTACTAGTTTGGCATTTGGGGCCATGACCCTTTTTCCCCTCAAAATTAATTCATAGAGGAACTAATGTTTCTCTACACCATTGTCACTTTTTCCTAACAAATCAAGAAGGTGAATTGCAGTACTATTTTTTGTTCCAACCATACCATTGGATTGACTACTTAGTAAAAGGAAATGTCATTCATAAAAACAAACACATAAACATAAAGATATGGGACAAATTTTTTTCTCTTTTATTAATAATAAAATTGGAAGTTATAACTTGAATTTTGTTAGCACCACTCTATGAATTTCTCCTGGGTTCCTCTACTTTGTCTCCAAGTGCACTATTCTCGATATACTATCCTCACCACCAACATGCCAATATAATGGAAAAGGATGGATGGTATAAGGAGGATGGATGGAAGGGAATGCTGAGAATGAAACTCAAAGCCGAATGCAGAAGGCTTGGAATACAAGGGAGAGAATTTGGTAGAGTTCTCTTGCCTCTTGTTTGATATATCCAAATGACCCCCCTAGGGCCCTTTTTATATGAGAAAATGATGGTTAATTTTTTTCCAAAAGGGCTACAAGAGGTAAGATGGTTTCAAAACCTAAGATAGCTCGTAAAATCTGCTGGAAAGGGAAGATTTTATATATTTTTGTCACTTTTTAGAGTACACGCATGCTTTTAGTTATGTAGAAAGCATATGTATGTGAAATTTTAGGTGTGAAACTAGCACATGTATGCTCTCTACATATGCAACAAGGCGTGTATGCCATACAAAATAAAATAAAATTGAGAAACAATCCATCAAAATAGGTTGGCAGATGTATGAATGAGTAGGCCAACATCAAGGATGCATATAAGTGACATTTTGAGTTATAAAACCTGTATAACTAATTAGAATAATTCCTCCCCTTAAACTAGAACTCACTACTACAATATTATTGCTACCAATATTTCCACCTACACTTGGTTCTTTTCCATTGTTATTCTCCGCCTCACTATTAGAATGTGCTTTTAAATCATAACTAGAAATACGATTAATGATTACTTAAGTTTTCTCAAGATGTGTGGGGAGTGGTGATTATTCCAGGATATATACACTATCCTTAGGTCATACAATATATATTTCTTATCCTTCTTCTATTTCAAATAGCTAAAACACATCATAAATCACCCCTCCCTCTTGTGGCTTGATGATTGTGCTCTTCTCTGTCATTAAATATGCATTCCATTTGGATGAAACTTCTTAATGTACTACCCTTGATTCGTTTAATTGAACATGCTTACTTTCTTAATTCATTCTATCCACTGAATCCTACAACTCTCTAGACCTCACTCATCAATCTAGTCTACTACTATGGATTCTCATCTGCTACTAATTCCCATTCTTTATTCATTGTTGTGTTCACTACTTCCTCTCTTCAATGAACCTACCATGTTTTGTTTAGCCGCCACTTCTTAGTTATAGTGTCTCATTTCAAACCCCATTCTACTCCCCCCAAATCTTGCAATTCCTCCATGGTACCTTCCTCCTTTAGTTATTTACCCTTTTCAACCCCATCCTAGGACACCCCTGAATGCAAGTGCTTATGCTACCATGAACAAGAGGTTAAAGGTAATTTAATCCTCTTCCACTAAGAACACATTCACCCAAGTTGCAATCTCCTTCAATAGCCTTATGTGAGCTCCCTTTATGAATTGTTCCTTTTCTATTGAAAAATATTGGTTCATCTCGACTATGAATTCAATGATGTATCCTTCTATTATGTTCTTAACCCAAAATCAATAGACCTTGTAACTTTTTCATCAAATCTATGTTACACAGCCATATTGTGGATGTTCCACTGGATCTCTCTTCTCCTCTTCTAGAAAGGTTGTACTTGTTTTCCTAATATATTCAAGCATTCAAAAAATAATATGTTGACATTATTGATTGTGTGTTTTCATTGATGGAAACATGAATAAAACATGTACGATAATCAGAGAAAAAAAGGAACATCACCTTGGAGAAGAAGAAATTTGTGATCACTTTTGATCACAATAGGATAAAAAATGATCGTATGTTCCTAAATCTCAGGAGGAGTTGGCATATTCAAGTGAAGCTGAAAAAGAGTTCCGCAGATAGAGAAATCTTGTGCAAAAATACTTCAAGTGATTGTGACCATTGATCAGGGATAGCAATGAAGTTTAGGAACATTCAGATTCATATGATCATTGGTGGAAACCAGGTCAAAATCTCAACCATTGATAGAAGCCAAGTGGAAGGATAACGTAAGTTTCAACACTTCACCACTTCAAGTGAGGCTGAAATGAATTTTTGTAGATAGATAAATCTTGTGCAAAAAGACTTCAAATGATTGTGACCATTGATCAAGGATAGGAATGAAGTTCAGGAATGTTCAAATTCATCCGATCGCTGGTGGAAACAAGGTCAAAATATCAACTATTGATCAAAGCCAAGTGGAAGGATAAGTTAAGTTTCGACACTTCACCACTTTTCCACTTCGACGATTACTGGAGACAAGGAAGAATCCATGAAAACCTGAAGTCATGAAATAAATGCCAACCATCGATTAGGAAGGAGATCTGGATGAGTTCTTAGCTTTTAGATCAAGATTTAATATAGAATTAAACATTGACCCTCAATGTGGAATGGAAATGTTTAACCTTCAAATCGTACTAAAGGAAAGAAGGTGGTCAACTTTGACGCTGACCACTCTAGCGATAAGAAGTTTAGAAAAACCAAGAATACCCGAAGGCCGGAGCCCTGAAGTTTCGAAGAGAATGAGGGCCATCAGATATGGGCAATGCACGGTGACTATTGGATGAGGATAGGTGGGTCCAATGGTGGTCAACTTCGACGTTGACCATTTTGGAGAAAAGGAGTCTGAAACATGTAAGTTTACCCGAAGGCCAGAGCCTCAAGGTATCGAAGTGAATGAGAGTCATTGGATCAATAATTTAGGTGAAAACTAGACTGTCCGATATATATTAATGATCCAAAGGAAAAATACATATGACACATCAGGGGATCCATGCCAGCAAGACCACATCATCAAGGACAAGTGGCTCATTTAGATGGTGACAAGTGTCAAGGTCTACTTGGCAGTTTAGGTATATGCAAGTCATGAATCTAGGTGAGACATGGAATCCACTCATACAGTGACACATAAACAGTGATGCCAACAAGACACATCACTATGGGATTACAACCTCTGGGGATATCCAACTTCTCCTACAAGAAAACATACCCGAAGCACCAAAGTCATGAAATAACACTGGTCATTGATTTAAGATTCTCAGGAATCTTTATCGGTTGTTGGATTAAGCCAGTAGAATAATATTAAGTCATGATCATTGGATTATTCAATGTGATCAAATAAGTATGAGGAGATCCAATCATAGAACAAAAATGTAATATCAACGATTGATCAGAACTCCACCAGTCTGACTATAATTGGAATTAAGGAAAGGCATGAATATCCTAGATTTAGGTCTCTTTAGGGATTTATCTTGACCTTTGGATGACAAAGTGGAAATATAGGATAAACAAGGCCAAATTTAGGAAGTCCCAAATCAAAGGATAGTCGTCCATTTGTTGGATGATTAAAACATGTCCATTGATCTAGATCATGAAATGTCTACAGGAGCAAGAAAATCCAGTCGTAAACCAAAAGGTAAGATCTATGGTGATGAGCCTATTCAAAACTTCAATGAAATCTAGAAGAATTTAATAAAAGAAAAAAACTCCCGAAGTTGAGAAGTACTAGAGGAAACGACAACCGTCCATCTCACAATTGAATCCCAACCATTGGATCAGGATAAGAAAATTGTGAGAAATGAGTCCTTTAAAAGAATGATCGGACCATTGATCTAAAACCATGATCAATGATAAGGATTAAAATCTATGAATTGAATTTTCTTAAGTTGTAACACTACGAAAGATATCGCTTCAAAGATAATAATAATTTGGTGAAAATAAGAAAAGTTCCAAAGCATCGAATCCCAGAGAACACGATCCCAACATTGGACATATGGGGGATAAAATAAAATAAAAATGGGGAAGAATTGTGAAGCATGAAAGACATGATTCTAGCGACAATCATATAGTAAGTTAAGGAGCTTAAAAAGGAAGAAAAAATGGAGAATAAACCCAAGGTTACGAGCCCACAGTCATTTGATTATTGGGTTGAAGGAAGCACCTCATACATAATTCATTTATGTAAACAATTTAAAGTCTATAGAGTAATTCAACATAGATTAACACCATAACAATACAGAGGGCCGGTAAAATATCAAATTTTGATATGTTGGTGTTACAAGAGAATCCCCCTGCAGACAAGTGGATTCCCTCTTGGGCTCTAGACTCCTAATACCAAGACAGAAAGGGTGCTAACATTGGTCACTAACATGCTTTTAAATCTAGTTAAACTAAAGTATAGAGAAGAGGAAGAAAGGAGTACCTTTTAAATGATAATATTCCTCACACAGTCGAGCTAAGCTTTGATCCCTAAGCTCCTCGATAATTCCTGTGAAAAAACAAAGACAAAACAAACTTCCTGTTCTACTAAGATTAGCTTGAAACCAGATCTATCTAATAGAGACAAGTTCATGTAGAACAAACACAACCTTGAAAGAAACAGGCCAAACACATATGTATATTGATGAGAACAACAAAGAATGCTTACATTCCTTTGATGAAGGTGCAACAACCTCTCCCAACTCTCCTTATCCAACCCTTTTCTCAAGTAATCCACACAAAATGATGATGCTTCAATGATATATCCCTTATGAGATCATAAGTTTGATGCCTTCAATGTCTCTCCCTTTCACCATGAAGAGGCCTCCTTATATAGGCTTGGAGAGGCCTAACCACTTAAGATATTCTTGGGATAAGTTGAGGATTCTTCTCCTTTAGTTGTGGATCTTCCCTAAGATCGAGCCTTGACCTCAAATCCGAATCCAACGAACTCCAGATATGAAGGGATTCTTCCCTGATTTCTCTCAACAGTCCAAAATTCGCTCAAAAAAGGCCAGCACTTCCTCAGAATGGGTATAGAGCATTGCAACGCTCCCCCAAAAGAGGTCATAGAGCGTTGGAACTTTATGACAATGTATAGGGGAGCACTACCTTCCAAAATTGATTTTTGAGTGGTTGTTTGCATGGAAAAATACTTGTACTCTCTGTCAAATGATTTATCCTCTTCAAAACCAATCTTTTGAAGTGTCCTTTGAGTGTTATTGATAATGTTGTCCGAGACATGACATAGGCAAGATGAAAGTATGATTTTTGCGACACTTGCGGCCAAAATGCGACACTTGCGACATTGGTAATGATGAAACTAAGCCATCATCATAATGAGTAATTTTGATGTGTAACAGTTGGCGAACTGGGGATGCAACAAAAGCATGGAAACGATATAATGAGTCGATCCATATCTACGATCAACTAATGAGGAAAAAATTTGAATCAAGATTAGTTTTCTAATTAAATTGAGAAACTTACCCGATAAATTAATGAATAAAAGGAAAATATTATTTATATATATATATATATATATTCTATCAGGTTGGTGCCCATTTTCCAAGATGAGTCTTTTTATGAGGGTTGAATTCCTCACATCTCAGTTGGATTTGAGATCAACAAGATGGGTCTTGTTATGAGGGTTGGATTCCTCATTTCTCAGTTGGATCTGAGAATTACAAGATGGGTCTTGTATCAAAGAGTTGGATCTCTCATATTCAATTGAAGTTGAAGATATTAAAGGATTGATTTTATTTGTATTCATTCAAGTTAAATAAATAAAACGAATATATTTTATTTACTTCGTACAGTTTGAGTTACACATGTTTATGGATAATTAATTGAGTAGCATATATCTTATTCAGTTAATATATGAAAGTGTGAAAAGCAGTCAAAAGTTCCAGACACTGATTCACCCCCCCCTCTCAACATCAATGTGTGTTTCAATAATTGGTATCAGAGTCAGTGTCTTCAACACAATTTAAAAACTGGAAGGTAGATACTGAAGAAATGGGTGGACAAATGGCTCTCTCCATAGATGAAGCCCCCTAATTATTTGATGGAACAAAATACTCTTCATGGAGGGAAATAATGAAACTGTATATGAAGTCAAGAGGATATGGTGTTTGGGACTCAATAGTATCTGAACCTTGGTACTCAACTACCTAAAAGAACAAATCTAAAACTGCTAAAGAAGCAAAGAAAAATAATTCAATATCATTAAAGGAAATCCAGAATGGACTGTCAGACAAAGTCAAAGAAAATATGGGGCATTGAACCTATGATAAAGTAATATGGATCCAACTAGAGAATTCTTATCAAAATATAGGACAATATATAGAAAATGAGAATTCCAATTAGAATAAAGAACTAGATACAAAAATGGAGATTCTTATCAGAATAAAGAACAAAATACAAAACAAGAATATCCATATCAGAATAAAGAACAAGATAAAGAAAAAGAGAGTTCCAATCAGATTGAAGAACATAATATAGATAAAAAGAATTATAATCAGAATAAAGAACACAACAAAGAATAGGAAAATTCCATCAAAGAATTGATGCAAACCCCAGTCATCAATAGAGAAGACCACTACAACATGGAATTGATGAATACCTCAGTATTCACTAGAGAAAAACTATTATATTTTAAGACTAATGTTGTAGCTACATTTGAAGTGATTAGTATGAAACTAGGAAATGGTCTATATATTGAAGTTACTAAGGATGTTCTTGACCAGCTTGAATACACAATTATGTGTACTTCTGAAGAATTGGAGAAACTTCAAAAGAAAAATATGTTTCTACTACAACAATTAGATCAATTTAATCTTGAAGAGCGTGAACAAAAGATCCATCTTGAAGACAAATAATAAGAGATCAATAGATTAAAGACTGAAGTTGATGATCTAACAAAAGAAATGAACGTGTTGAAAATGTATGACAAATTAAATAAATGCGTGGAATAATTAGAAGAAACAAAATAATTTGTCAACACTCTAAAGACTCAACTTGAAGAATCTAAGGAAAGTGAAGAAACCCTAAAGATCCAATTGACTAAAAAGGAAGAATCATGCCACATGTTGGGATCAAAAGTCATCAAGCACAAAAGGATTCAACTAGAAAATAAGGAAGAAATCAAAAGATTGAAGAATGAAGTTGTTGATATAACAAAATATATAGAAGAGTTGAAATCATATGACAAAACCAATAACTGCATAGAAGTCTTGGATGATACAGAAAAAATGGTCATCAATCTAAAGACTCAACTTGAAGAAGCTAAGAAAAAGAAGAAGCCTTGAAGACTCAGTTGACTAAAAAGGAAGAAACATGTCACATGTTGGAAATGGAAGTTATCAACATTAAAAAGACGAATAAAAAGACAAAATAAAATGTCAAATTCCAAAACAGCTCAACTATCCTAGATAGGATCTGGAACAGTCAAAGACCAATTGATGACAAAATTGGTGTTGGATACAATAAAAAAGAAGAAGGTGGCAAATGGAGTACCATTCAAAAACATGATAAAGGATCATACTCCTCAAAAGAAAAAGGTACAGTCACAAACCTAAAACAAACCATGAACTTTTTCAAAGAAGGAAGCTATAAAAGTAAAAAAACAAGAAACATATCAAAAGACAATCTTCTCATGTCACAACAAACTCAAGTATGGAAACACCTTCAATGGTTATTGCTTTTCTTGTAATAACTTTGGTCACAAAGCATTGGAATTCAAGAGTCCTGAAAAGAAAAATTCAGGAAGGTCCAATAACTTAATGAGATTTTGGAGATGCAATTATGTTGTCCACACCAAAAAGTTTTTTCATACAATAAGGTGTTACAATTGTGATATGCTTGGGCACAAATCCCAAAACTACAGAAAAGAAAGAAGTCAATCCATGAGAAATAATTCATAAAAGTCCGGAAGAAAATCTAATGAAGGTTGGAAGAAAAGAAGAAATGACAAATTTCAAAGGAAAAATTTAGAAAAGAAAGATTAAAAAAACAAAATATCTCATGAAAAGGTAAGGAGAAGAAAATATGAAATAGAAAGCAAGAAAGATGACTTGGCACCTGAAAAAGAAGAAATTGATAAGAAGAAAATGAAGGGAAAAGTTCCTAATAAGGAATGTGAAATTCAAAGATTTGAATATGAAATGGATCAAACTCAGAAAAGGAGAGTTCCTAAAGAAGAATATGACATAATAGCAATCATGATGATATCATGCAGATCAAGAGTACATTACCAATGAAAGAAAAATGAAAACAAAAAATCCCAAAGAAGAAAATGAAGAAGTTTCACTTACACAAAACAATGATGATAATGATGAATTTTCAATAACATATCAACCAGAAGAATTGAGCAATGAAAATATTGTAATTTTTCCAATGTTATTTTCGTGAACTACTAAATTTCCCGTCAATAGAAAATATGAATAAAAGGAAGGAGGAAGGATTTTACAGCATGATTTGGTGTAAGTACTATAAAATACTACTAAAGTATGGTATGATCTAAACCCAATGAGGTATTTCCAAAGGAATGAAAAACTTATGAAGAGGACTTACCAAACGACAATATGTTATTAAGAAAATATCATGGTTTGAGGAGCTTCAACACAATAACATGAATATCAGATTTACTTCTAATTAAGAAAATATGAAGATGATCTTGGGTTACAAAATGAGTAAATAGATGACTAGCATCATGAAGAAATTGGAAGCAATCTAGAAGGAAGTAAAGGTAGTTCTTGAACAACATTTGTATAAATCTTGGCAGACTCTTTAAAGAAGGAAGGGAAAACATGATTAATAATATGGAGTGCATCGACCTGGTTAGAAGATGATTATAGCCTAAGTATCATGACAAACTAAAGAATGTCTTAAGTATTTGAGGCAACAGTACAAACAACAGATGAAAGGACCAATTCAATCTTGTTTCTAAGAGACATAAGTTGAAGTTGGTTTCTGTAGAGTCGAAGGACTATGAATAAGATATTAAATTTGTTGAAAAATGGAAATTAAATTAATTGGTATTGATCAATGGTATTCTTGTGAAAGATAAGAATATCAAGAAGAATAAAGAAACACATCAAGAAGATCAGTAAGATTCTCACCCTTGTCCTTTATAATAAAGGAGAAGATTGTAAAACCCTATGAAACAGTAAAAACTCAGGGGGAGTGCTTAATTTGGTCATCAAATGAGGAAGTCATTGGATTATGTTTAAAATATTTGATCACTACAAAAATTGGTATCAATAAGACTCCCTATTTGAACCCAAAACCCCAAGAGATTGAGATAAAAACTGACACATTCACAGGGGGAGAAAAACAATAAAAGTTTAACTCTTTTTCATTGATGTCAAAGGGGGAGAATAATAGTAAAACAAATTTGGTATCAGTAAAATTTCAATATTCCAACTTGAAAATGAGATCAATGATAGGGGGAGCAAAAGTATGTTTTTTACAGATATGTTTCCCTCAATGCGAAAGGGGGATATTGTTTTCATTATTGAATGTGTGTTGTCATTGATGGAAACATGAATAAAACATGTACAATAATCAGAGAAAAAGGGAAGATCACCTTGGGGTAGAAGAAATTTGTGATCATTGTTGATCATGATAGGATAAACAATGATCCTATGTTCCTAAAGCTCAAGAGGAGTTAGTGCATTCAAGTGAAGACAAAAAAAAGTTATGTAGATAGATATATCTTGTGCAAAAATACTTCAAGTGATCGTGACCATTGATCATGGATAGGAATGAAGTTCGGGAACATTCACAGTCATTCGATCACTGGTGGAAACAAGGTCTAAATATTAACCATTGGTTGAATCCAAGTGGAAAGATAGCGTAACTTTCGACACTTCGCCACTTCAAGTGAGGCTGAAACAAAGTTCTGTAGATATAGAAATCCTGTGAAAAAATACTTTAATTGATCACGACTATTAATCAAGGATAGGAATGAAGTTTGAGAATGTTCACAATCATCTGATCACTGGTAGAAACAAGGTCGAAATCTCAACCGTTGATTGGATCCAAGTGGAAGGATAGCGTAAGTTTTGATACTTTTCCACTTCTCCACTTTGGAGATTACTGGATACAAGGAAGAATCCAAAACTCCTGAAGTCATGAAATAAATGCCAACAATTGATCAGGAAGGAGCTTCAGATGATTTCTCAACCGTTAGATCAAGATTTAATCTAGAATTAAACATTGACCATTGATATGGAATGGAAATGTTGAATCATCAGATCGTACTAAAGGAAATAGGTGGTCTACTAAAGGAAATAGGTGGTCAACTTAGACACTGACCACTCTAACGATAAGCAGTTCAGAAAAAATAAGAACACCCAAAGGTTGGATCCTTGAAGTCTCGAAGTGAATGAGGGCCATAAGATCTAGGAAATGCAACTTCAACGCTGACCACTTTAGAGAAAAGGAGTTTGAAACATGTAAGTTTACACGAAGGCCAAATCCTCGAAGTCCCGAAGTGAATGAGGGTCGTTGGATCAAGAATATAGGTGAAAAATAGACCATATAATATAGAGTAATGATCCAAAGTAAAAATACATATGACATGTTAGGATATCCACGTCAGTAGGACATGTGGCCCAATCTGATGCAGGAGCATCGTTAGCAAGCCTATGTGGAGAGAAAACTCAACACCTTAGCGTGTTGTTGAATCATTTCCGAATCTTAACCACTAGTGTTTCCTGCAAATATTTTTGAAATGATCAAAAACTAAAGAAGATCAAATGCTTGGGAGTCGATTGATCATGGGTGATCGAGGGGTTTCACTCCTAGTCTTGAATGTAATGGAAATTAAGTAACAATTATTTTTTTCTTGAGTAGACAAGTAGTTGGAGGGGGGGGAACCCTAGGAACCCTCTGAGATAAATAGAGGTTTTGTACGCCCAAATGAGGCTGTTGCAAGTTAGTAGGAGAATTTTATGAATTAGTTGTTGTTGTTTTTTTAATCATAGTTGTAGCCATTTACTTTTGGATGAATATAACAGAGGAAAATTGGCCCAAATGCATGGTGTTGCTACTATTTACAATTCCTTGTTATTTTTTTGGTTTCATGAATGAATGAGTTATATTGTTGAATACATGAAACTGTGAAGTGTTTATATAAGTTTCAATTGTTCTCTTCGTTGAGCTCATGCAAGGTGTGCATACAGTCAACAAGGAGTGCGTTGACAGAGTCTATTTCGTCTTAGAAGCTCAGAAGAGATAAACACAAAACTTCCCTTTGCAAGGAGTGCAAAGAGACTGTTGCAAGGTGTGCACAGTCACCGTAAGAACCTAAGTCTTGCATGAGAACATGTTGCAAGGAGTGCACAAATTCAAAAATCAACTAAGTGTCAAGAATGGGACTGTGAAGCGCAAGGAGTGCGTAAAGAGATTTCTTTTGAAGAAATCACTGAGTCCAAACTTCGTCAGAGATTCTGAGTTCACAAGGAGTGTGTCGGAATAAATCTCTGGAGATACAATGATCAAGAATCAATAGAGAGGAGGGAGTCTATTGAAAGTTTCAAAGTGACGGCTGAGATCAGTTCAGAGAAAGTGAGATTGTCCCATGCTGTTGGATCTGGGAAAATTTACTCGGTTGTTAATCGCGGGTTATTTAGGGGGCTTCGTGGATCAAAGGATCCGAAGTATCGAGGATAAAAAACTATCGAAACCCGAAGTCTGAAGTAAATATGGACCATCGAATCCAGAAGGATGTGTGGTGATGGATCACAATATTCGGATAGAAGCACTCGGGTTTCAGTCAAGAATTGAAGCTCCGAAAACTCGAAGTCCGAAGTAAATATGGACCGTCAGATCTCGAAGGATGTGTGGCAATAGATCACAAACTTAGGATAAAAGTTGGTGGGTTTCAGTTGAGATTTAAGATTCCCAAAACCCGAGTCCAAAGTGAATCTAGATTTTCAAATCCAGAGGGACACGAGGTAGAAATCCGTGCACTTTGAGAGAAGCGAAAGTTGAGAGTTTAGATTTTCGAAGCCCGAAGACCTGAAAGAATCGCAGTCGTCGATCTGCGAGAGACACGTGTCAGTGGATCGTGAGCTTCAAATAAAAGTAATTGGGGAAAGCTAAAGTTTAAGCTTTGATATTTCCAAAGTCTGAAATCCCGAAATGGTTAGAGTTGTCGATTTGAGGAGGACACGTGACAGGATATCTATCATTGCGGAGAAAGGGAGGTTTGAGAGTTGAAAAATCTAAAACCTGAATAGTGAAGTAAATTATGAGCGTTGATTTGAAAGAAACATATTTGAACCATTGATCGAGAGGTCCCACCTGAGATCACAAGATCAAGGTCCATGCAACATTGCGAGAATGGAAAGTGATCGGACTTTAAAAATTTGAGAGCGGGTAGCAATTGAAACAACAGTATTGGAAAAAGGGAGACATGGCAGCTAGAAGTGAATTGCAGGGAGAAACATGGGGTGGCCTCAAAACACTTTAGGCCATGCCCGCAATCACGTGTTTATGCAAAGACATAGCCGAAGGTCACATATGGGAAAGGGCTAATAGAAGAGGAGTTAGCGCCTAGAACGTTACAGTCTAGCAATGCAAAGGGAGAGATTCTAGGGGTTCACAGAACTTGCACCAAAATACTAAAAGGGGCCTGTGTTTAATCACCATGGAGACCATTAAGGCTTCAGAGAGTCGATCTGGCTCTGAGAATCGAATATCCTTGACTAGGAGGTCACGCAGCCCCGAGGGGGAATAGGGGGGTCGGCATCAAGTGGTATCAGAGCTTTATTTTATTTGTAGATTTCAGGCAAAGGAGACAAAGGAGATAGTCTGATACCATTAAGTGGTATCAGAACCTGAAATTGTTTTCAGGAAGTGAAGAAGAGCTCGAAGGTGTACTCTGTGTGTGAGAGACAACCAGCACAATGCCACAAAGGAGACGTGTAGATCCACCTTTATCCAATCGTGCTATGGAAATAGAAATGAGAGAGATTTGTGCAATATTAGAGGCGATGGAGGCAGTGCAGAGGAGGGAACCTGATGTTGGGGACATCAGTGATGCTGAGAGTGAAGGAGTAGAAGTCGAAGAAGTTGCAGGAGAAAATGTTGTCGAGCCAAAGTAGACATCCTAATGTATGAAGGAAATTTGGATGCTGAAGAGTTGTTGGATTGGATAAGATCCATGGACAAGTATTTCAACTATGAATATGTCTATGAGGAGAAAAAGGTGAGACATGTTATCACTAGATTGAAGGGGAATGAAACATTGTGGTGGGATGAACTGTAGGATGAGAGGAGGAGCAGAGGAAAACAAAAGATAAAGAATTGGGACAAAATGGTAACCAAGATGAAGGCTAAATTCATGCCCAAATATTATCAGATAAATATATTCAGGAAGTCACATAACCTAAGATAGAATGGTATGACAGTGAAAGAGTACACGAAGAATTTATACAAGTTGAATATCAGGACTGGACAACAAGAGAAGGATGAGGAAAAAAATTTCATGTATATAAATGGCTTGAGGTATGAAATCTAGGATGAGATCAACATGATGTCAGTGAGGATAATAGAGGATGCTTATCAGATTTCTCTGAAGGCAGAGGAGAAGTTGGCTAGGAAAGAGAGTCAATGAAACAGAGGTAGAAACCCAAGCAAAGGAAAGGGAGTTTCCCATGATAAGGCACATAAATCCAAATATGGGACTGAGAAACCACACAGTCACTTAGAAAGAGTAGAAAATTATCGAGGAAGACAAGGTGGTGGAAGAAGTTATTCTAGAGGAAGAGGAAGAAGCAAAGGAGGATAAGTAAGGTGTTATGCCTATGGAAAGACATGACACGTGTCTTGGGAATGTCCCGAGAAGAAGAAAGAAGGAGGAGGTGAAACTCATATTTATGAAGCACAGAAAAGGAATGTTGAAGAAGAAGGTGCAGAGGATGGAATATCCCTGATGTTGAGGAAGGTTCTCTTAAAACCAGAATAAAAAATTGAAAATCCAGTGCAGAGGAACAGTCTATTCAGGATAGCTTGTAGGACAAAAAACAGAGTATGCAAGGTGATAATTGACAGTGGGATCATTGACAATCTAGTATCCACAGAGATGGTGGAGAAATTGGAGCTGGAGACAAATGCACACCCAAACCCATACACAGTCTCATGGTTGAAAAAAGGACACAAGGTAATGGTCACTAAATAATGCCTCATTGAATTTAAAATAGGTGGATATAGAGATGAGATTCTGTGTGATGTGATTCCCATGGATGTGTGTCATGGTTTTTTGGGAAGACCATGGAAGTTTGATAGAAATGTCATTCATGATGGGAGAAAAAATACATACACCTTGGAGAAGAATGGTAGGACACACATGTTGATGCCAATAGAGGAGAAGAAAGTAAAAGAATAAGCCAGCACAAGCATACTTCTCATGAGTGGGAAGGAAATCCTGATAGAAGTCAAGAAGGAACAGGAGATGCAGTTTGTTGTGGTGAGGAAACCTAGAGTTGTCCTTACAAGTACTTCGATGGATGATTTTCCTGAAGAAGTTCAAGAGCTATTGGATAATTTTGCTGACATAATAGTGGACGAGTTACCTAACTCATTGCCGCCCATCAAAAGTATGAGCCATCATATTGATTTGATACTAGGAGAAAGTCTACCAAACAAAGAAACATATCAATTGACACCTCAAGAGAACAAGGAGGCAAAGAACCAAGTCCAGGATTTTTTAGACAAGGGTTTGGTTAGAAAGAGCTTGAGTCCATGTGCACTACCAACTGTTCTGAGTCCAAATAAGGATGGAGGATGGAGAATGTGTACAGACTCGAGATCCATAAACAAGATCATCTTCAGGTATAGATTTCCTTTGCCAAGAATGAATGACTTAATGGATTTTTTAAGTGGAGAAAATTTATTTTCTAAGATAGATTTGAAAAGTGGATATCACCAGATAAGAATGAGAGAAGGTGACAAGTGGAAAACAACCTTTAAGACAAATGAAGGGTTGTATGAGTGGCATGGTATGCCATTTGGCTTAACAAATGCCCCAAGTACTTTTATGAGATTGATGAATGAAATACTGAAAGATTTCATTGGAAAATTTGTGGTTGTATATATGGATGATATACTGGTATTTAGCTAGACTAAAGAGGAGCATTTGAGACATCTGACATTAGTGATGAGGAGACTACAACAGGAGAAGCTACTGATAAATATGAAGAAGTCCTCTTTTATGAAGAAAGAACTCATTTACTTGGGTTTTGTGATCTCTTCAAATGAATTGAAGATGGATCTATAGAAGGTGAAAGCAATCAAACAATGGCCATCACCAAGGAGTATGTTTGAATTGAGAAGCTTCCATGTATTAGCAAGTTTCTATAGGAATTTCATTAGATATTTCAGTGGAATTTGTGCACCATTGATGGATATAGTGAATAAGAGACACAATTATTTTAAATGGATAGAGGAGGCCGAGAGGAGCTTCAATATATTGAAGGAGAAGATAATAGAACGACCAATTCTGGTCTTACCAAATTTTGGAAAGACATTTCAAGTGAGATGTGATGCAAGTGGAGTTGCAATTGGAGCAGTCTTGAGACAGGATAATAAACCAGTTGCATACTTCAATGAGAAGATGAATGAGACTAAGAGAAAGTACTCCACATATGACAAAGAATTTTATGCCATAATTCAAGTCTTGAAGAAATGGAGGCACTACCTAGTTCCAAAGGAATTTGTCTTGTATAGTGATAACTAGGATTTACAATTCATAACCAAACAGGGGAAATTGAATCAGAGACATTAAAAGTGGATCGAGTTTATGCAAAATTTTACTTTTGTCATAAAACATATTTCTGGAAATGCTAACAAAGTTGTTGATGCATTGAGCAGGAGATGTTTTATTCTGCAAGAGTTTCAGGTGAAGACCTTAGGGTTTGAACACCTTAAGGAAATGTACAGTGAGGATCCAGATTTCAAGGGAGCATACGAAGCATGTGAAAATCCTGTGCTGAGAGACAAGAGCCAATGGATAGAGTATATGATTCAAGAAGGATTGTTGTTCAAGGGAAATCAATTGTGCATACCAAAATGCTCAGTCAGGGATAACCATTTGAAGGAAAAGCATAGTGGAGGATTGGCTGGACATTTTTTCCATGATAAAACATTCGCACAGTTGATAAGTGCATATTACTGGCCAGGTATGAGAACAAAAGTGATAAATTTTTTGAACAGATGTAGAATCTTCCAACATACAAAAGGTAAAAGATAGAACTCTGGATTGTATCAACCATTGCTAATACCATAAAGGCCTTGGGATGCAATAAGCATGGATTTTGTGTTGGGATTGCCAAGAACACAAAGAGGATGTGATTATATATTTGTGGTGGTGGATATATTTTCAAAAACAACACACTTTATCCCATGCCAAAAGACAAAACATGTTGTAAATTTGTTTTTTAAGAAAGTTGTTCAACTTCATGGATTACCCAAAAGTATTGTCTCAGACAGAGATACCAAATTCATTGGTCATTTCTGGAGAACACTATGGAAGAAGTTGGGGACAGATTTGTCCTTCAGCTCATCTTATCACCCTTAGACAGATGGAAAGAATGAGGTGGTGAATGGAAGTTTGGGAAACTTATTGAGTAGTTTGGTTACTGATCATCATAATCAGTTGGATCAGATTCTGCCACAAGTATAATTTGCATATAATGAATCACCAAATAGGATCACTGGAAAGAGCCCATTAAAAATACTCTATGGAATGTAGCCAAGAGGAGTAGCTGAGTTGAGAGACTTGGAACAAAGTGAGACCAGAAGCATTGGAGCAGAAGATTTTGCTACAGAAATGCAAAAACTCCATAGCTAGATCATAGAGTAGTTGAAAAACTCTAGCCAAGAGTACAAGCGCAGAGTTGATCAACATCACAGAGAGATTCAATTTGAATTAGGAGATTAGGTTCTAACACATCTCAAGAAAGAAAGGTTTTCAAGGGGAATGAATAACAAGTTGAAAATGAAGAAGATAGGTCCATTTAAGATCTTAAGGAATTTTAATGCAAATGCCTATGAGATTGAGCTGCTAGATGATGTGGGCATATCACCCATATTCAACATATCAGACCTATATCCTTACAAGGGAAATGAAGTAGTAGAAACGAAAGATCAAAAAGAGGTTCAGTGGGAGAAGTAGATGCATGTAGCAGAAAATCAACAGATGGAGAAGATCATTGATCAAAGGATTGACAATAAGACCAGGAGGAAGACCTATTTTGAATATTTTATCAAATGGAAGGGACACCCGATAGAATATGCCAGTTGGGAAAATGAATTTGATATCCAAAAGCATGGAAAGTCAGTGCAGGAGATCATGGACATGAGTCCATGAATTTTTGGCCAAGGGAGTATGATGGAGGAGCATCGTCAGCAAGCCTGTGTGGAGAGACAAATCAACACCTTAGCGTGTCGTTGAATCATTTCAGAATATTAACTGTTTTCGTTTCCTACAAATCTTTTTGAAATGATCGAAAATTGAAGAAGATCAAATGCTTGGGAGTCGAGTGATCATGAGTGATCGGGGAGTTTCACTCTTAGTATTGAATGTAATAGAAATTAAGTAACCATTATTTTTTTCTCAAGTAGACGAGTAGTCAGGGGGGGCGGGGGGGACCCTAGGAACCCTCTGAGATAAATAAAGGTTTTGTATGCCCGAATGAGGCTACTACAAGTTGGTAGGAGAATTTTGTGATTTAGTTGTTGCTGATTTTTTTTGTTGTTGTTGTTGTTGTTGTTGTTGTTGTTTTATCATAGCTGTAGCCATTTACTTTTGGATAAATATAATAGAGGAAAATTGACCCAAATGCATGGTGTTGCTACTGTTTAGAATTCCCTATTTTTTTTTGGTTTCATGAATGAATGTGTTATATTGTTGAATACATGAAAATTTGAAGTGTTTAGATAAGTTTCAATTTTTCTCTTCATTGAGCTCATGCAAGGTGTGCATACAGTCTGCAAGGAGTGCATTGATAGAGTCTATTTCGGATCAGAAGCTCAGAAGAGATAAACACAAAACTTCCCTTTGAAAGGAGTGAAACAAGACTACTACAAGGTGTGAACAGTCACCACAAGAACCTATTGCAAGGAGTGCACAGATTCAAAAATTGACTAAGTGTTGAGAACGGGACTATGAAGCGCAAGGAGTGTGTAAAGAGATTTCTTTTGAAGAAATCATTGAGTCCGGACTTCGTTAGAGATTCCGAGTTTGCAAGGAGTGTGTCAGAATCAAGCTCAGGAGAGACAATGATAAAGAAACAACATAGAGGAGGGAGTCCATTGAAAGTTGCAAAGAGACGATTGAGATCCATTCATAGGAAGTGAGATCATCGAGGCCATCGAATCTGGGAAAAGTTACTCGGTTGTTAATCGTGGGTTCTTTTGGGGCTTCGCAGATCAGAGGATTTGAAGTATCAAGAATACAAAACTCCCAAAACCTGAAGTTTGAAGTAAATCTGGACCGTCTGATCCAGAAGGACGCGTGGTGACAGATTGTGAACTTCGGATAGAAGCACTCAGGTTTTAGTCAAGAATTGAAGCTCCCAAAACCCGAAGTCCAAAGTAAATATGGACCATCAGATCCATAAGGACGCATGGCGATAGATCATGAACTTCAGATAAAATATTGTGGGTTTCAGTTGAGATTTGAGATTCCTAAAACCTGAAGTTTGAAGTGAATCTGGACCATCAGATCCAGAGGGACGCAAGGCAAAAATCTGTGCACTTCGAGAGAAAGCAAAAGTTGAGAGTTGAGATTTTCAAAGCCCGAAGACCCGAAAGAATCGCAGTCGTTGATCTGCAGGAGACACACATCAATGGTTCGCGAGCTTCGGATAAAAGCAATTGGGGAAAGGTAAAGTTTTCAATTTTAGATTTTTGAAGTCTGAAATCCCGAAACGGTTAGAATTGTCGATTTGAGGAAGACACGTGGCAGGAGATCTGTCATTGTGGAGAAAGGGATGTTTGAGAGTTGAAAACTCTAAAACCCAAATAATGAAGTAAATCATGAGCATTGATTTGAAAGAAGCATATATGAATCGTTGATTGAGAGGTCCCACCTGAGATCACAAGATCAACAACCACACAACATTGCGGGAACATAAAGTGATCGAACTTTAAAAATCTGAGAGCAGGTTGCAATTGAAACCACAATATTGGAAAAAGGGAGATGTGGCAGCTGGAGGTGAATTGTGGGGAGAAAAGTGGTGTGGCCTCAAACCACTTTAGGCTACACCCACAATTGCGTGTTTACATGAGGACATACCCTGAGGTCACATATGGGAAAGGGCTAACAAAGAGGAGTTAACACCTGGAATGTTACAGTCCAGCAACGAGAAGGGAGAGATTTCAGGGGTTCATAAAACCTGCACCAAAATATTGAAAGGGGCCTGTGTTTAATCACCAGGGAGACCATTAAGGTTTTAGAGAGTTGATCCAGCTCTAAGAATCAAAGAGACATCCTGAGGGATAATAGGGGGGTCTGCATCACAATCATATGGTGACAAGTGTCAAGGTCTAGTTGGCACTTTAGGTATATGAAATTCATGAATCTAGGTGACACGTGGAAACCACTCAACTAATACCACATCAATAATGATTTTAGTAAGCCACGTCACTCCACAATTACAACCTCTAGGCATATCCAACTTCTCCTACCAGCAAACATACCTAAAGCACCGAAGGCCGAAGTCATGAAATAACAATTTTCATTGTTTTAAGATTCACAAGAATCTTTGTCGGTCATTGCATTAAGCCAATGGAATAAGACTAAGTCATGATCGTTGGATTAGTCAATGTGATCAAATAAGTACGAGGATATCAAACCATCGAACAAAAAGGTAAGACCAATAGTTGATCAAAACTCTACCACTCCGACTATAATTGGAACTAAGGAAAGACATGAATATCCCAGAGTCGGGTCTCTTTCGTGAGTTATATTGACCGTTGGATGATAAAGTGGAAAGATAGGATAAACAGGGCCAAAGTTAGAAAATCTCAAAGCAAAGGACATTCGTCCACTTATTGGATGATTAAAAACTATTCATTGATCTATATCATGAAACAACTACAGGAGCAAGAAAATCCAATTGTAAAACAAAAGGTAATATCTACGGTGATGAGCCTATTCGACACTTCAAAAAAATCTACAAGAAGTTAATAAAATAAAAAAACTCCCAAAGTTTTGAATTACCAAAGGAAACGATAGCCTTCCATCTCATGATTGAATCCCAAACATTGGATAAGGATAAGAAAATTGTGAGAAATGAGTCCTTTAAAAGAATGATCAGACCATTGACCTGAAACCGTAATCAACAATGAGGATTAAAATATGTGAATTGAAGTTGCTTGAGTTGTAACACTTCAAAATATATCACCTCGGTGATAACAAGAATTTGGTGAAAAGAAGAAAAAATTCAGAGCGTCGAAGCCCGAAGAACACAGTCCCAACAATGGACATATGGGGGCTAAAATAAAAAAAAGGAGGGGGGGGGGAGAATTCTAAATCACGAAAGATGTGGTTCCAACGAAATTCATATAGTAAGGTAAGCAGCTTAAAATGGAAGAAAAAATGGAGAATAAACTTGAGGTTATGAGCCCAAATTCATTTGAACATTGGGTTGAAGGAAGCGCCTCATACATAATTCATTTATGCAAACAACTTAAGGTTTGTAGAGTAATTCGACAGAGATTAACACCTTAACAATTCAGAGATTCAATAAAATATCGAATATGATCATTTGGCAAACCGAGGACGCAACAAAAGCATGGGAAGGATATAATGATTCAATTCATCTATGTTATCAACTCACAAGGACAAAATTCGAATCAAGATCAGTTTTCTATATAAATTAAGAAACTTACACGATAAATTAATGAATAAAAGGAAAATATTATTTATGTTAAAATTAAATGAAGAGGTGCAATGATTTTGTTAGCACTTAGAATTGTAGAGGTAAAAAAGTGTCACTTTGGTTTTGTTTTTTGAGTCATAAGGTTTATATCTCATAGGTTTTGAGTCTTTAGGTTGTGGTCATAGACTTAGGTTTTGTTTTAAATAAATGAAGTTATGTCTATCCTTTGTTTAAAGTCTTTGGGTTATGAAATTTGTTATCATGACAAGGTAAATAAAGCCCCATGAGTCACACCTTTGATTTTTACATCATTACTTTGACATGTCACACCTCCAAGTTGTACACAAGGTTCCCTTTGTCACCATCTATCTATTTAAGTGTCAAGTCAAAGTCGGGTGTATGTGCTTCCAACGCACTAGGAAAGTTCACAATGTACTTTGAGTACCTCATGCATTCATTTGTCATCATTGCAATTAAAAGATTGTTCAAAGAGGATTTCATTGTTTTTAGAGCCTACATTTAACCACTTCTTAATGGATTATGTCATAATATCTACTAACAATCTCCTCGAAGTGTGCAATTTGTGTTTGAATTTGGCGTTGTGAACGAGCACTGTGAACCTAACGCTACAGACAGGCGCTGCGAAATGGCATTGCAGACTGGATGAAGAGGAGAATTGGAGGTTCGATAGATTGCAAACATATCTGTTCAAATTCACATACATCTGCATCAAGCCTAGGTATACCAGGTACTCCATGAGGGTTTCCATGTTGTTTAAAGGTTGAGAGAAGGTTTTTGTTGGTTTATCTATCGGTGCTGCAAACTATCAAATTATTTGCTAACATATTTCAAACTCACCTCGATGATGTTTTGAACCATTCCCACTAGAATAGGCTGCATTTTTATCTCATTCATCTTTCCCATTTCTTAGAATTTACTTGTTCCAATTAATTTTCCCCAGCGCTGCGAACTAGTTACTCTAGCGTTGTGAACCCTTTGTTCCAGCACTGCTGAAACATTCATCTTCTACATATTTAAAAGTTAAGTTTTGAAATAGTGAATATGCACCCCTATCTAATTTGAAATGTATGGTTGATCATCTGTTGAAGTAGGATTAAAGTTGCACACACTATTAATGTTTCTAACCAATTTTTTATGATGATGAAATACTTGTTTTAGCAAAGATTTATCTTTTGTCTTCCTTTTATGATAATTATCAGTTTCTTTTCCTTATCCCTCATGTTTGAATAATTCCTTGTATATTTCCTAAATGTGTATAGAGTAAGGTGTATAAATATCTATAGAAGGTTATCCTATTGAAAACAATTTTATCATCAAAACCCTAAATTCTTGTATTCCTTTTTTTCACACATCTAGATGTCATTAAAACTTATAGAAAATATTTCTTCTAGCAACAGTTAGGGATAGTCAACAACATAAGAAGACTCCCAAGGGAGGGGATATTGTAAGGATAGATCCCTATGATATGCAGCTCCTTGACTCTGACCCTTTGATCAGGGAAGCCTTGCAGAGGGTAGGTTGCATCAATTTCTGTCAAAATATGCAGAGGGGGCATCCAGAGGTGGCCAGAGAATTTTCACTCAATTTTAATGGAACTAAAACCAAAGTGGGGATGTTAGAATTTTAGGTTTCATAACATTCCATCTATGTTGCAACAAATATACCCAACAATGGAGAAAAGTGGTTCAAGGCTATGTCATTGAATACTTCTTTCTTTAAGGAATTCCTTAATCCATAGTATCATGAAGGCAACTTGTCCAAAGGGGTACCTAGAAGCCACATGCTTGAAGGTTTTGATAAGATGATCAAAGTTATCCAGAGGTGTTTCAATTGTGAGGGTAGGTTTAACATGGTATACCAATACCACGTCATACTGTTGTTATACTTCATAGGGAAAAAATCCATGAACCTCCCATTTAATCTTTTTATAAGCATTGGTAAGATTTCTGAAAGAGTTCAAGCCAAGTCAAAGCAAGTAGACACTAGTGTGTTTCATTATGGCCTTATTAATATGTTAGTGATGGAATATTTGAGAAAGAAAAACATTTAATGGGAAACATTCCTCACTTCATCACAGTTTCAGTTAAATGTTTTCCCCACCCCATAGTCCTTGATACAAAGTCATACTTATGTTGAGAGGACTGTGTATTCAGAGGTTAGAAAGAATAAAAGGGGTAATATGACTAATAAATATGATAGAGCCACAAATGAAGCAAAAGCAGGAGGGCCTTCACAATCTTCACATAAATAAGGTTCACCCACGATAGATCCTTTTCCTATGAAAGTTCCTTCAAGAAAATCCACAAGCCTGAGAGGAAGAAAGCTTGTTTTTCCCTCACCCATTGTTGCAGACAAAGTTAGGCCTAGGAGGCCTTTTACTAGAGTAGTATCTAAGAAAAATGTCCCTATTGAGGATGATGCAACAATGACTTCAACCCAGAGGAAAGGTAAATCTAAATCTTTTGAGAATCCCATTGAAGTTGTTATCACTGTAAAAAATTTCATATGGAGCCCTAGCCTCGGGACTTAGCAGGAGGCTATGTTGGTATGGAGGAGTGATAGACTAGAAGACGATGCCATATCTAGTGGACACAGCTAAATATAGAGGAAAGGAGAATTCAATAAGACACAATGGGTCGTAGATCATGGGCGTTGTCGATCGACGGTCAAAGGACATATCGGGTGGAGAAATAGCATGTTGGTTAAGCTCTTGGAGGTGGGCCGATAAGAATACCGTGGTTTCACATCAAGGGAACTCGGCACCACCAGATACATATCGGTGGGGAAAGCGGGTAAGTTGGAAACCACCCAAGTCCACCCTAATGTCACATGTCAAAAAATTATTAGATATATATCACATCCAAAGACTGCATGAGGAAAGGGAAAGTTGGTGGCCAGTCAAATCGCCTCAAGACACTTATTTGGGTACTTTTCGTTCGTGTGATGATGGGTGAATGCCGCCAAAAGACTGATTCGAAAGGCTCATCTTTTGAAATCTATAGTCGAGCGTGATAATCCGTAGTCCTCTCTAGTACTTTCATCAGTAACCTATGATTGGAACTCAATGACGTTTTCCATTCAAAACATGGATGACATTACTATGTTTTGGGCGATTAACGTTTCATTCATGAACAAGGTAATCACAAACTGAATCAACTTTTTAATTTTTGTACAATTAAGGGAGATAAGATCGTTCTTTCTGGAAAACCAGAGAGAATGGATAAGACAAACCAAGTAGCCTCCATTGAACCAGGATATTCCAAACAATGACAAATTTATCAGTGAAGAAGAAAGAAAAGCTTGACGCGTGAATATTGGCAACGAAATTTCACATGAAGCCTACAGAAGAGCTAGAATCAGATAAAGAGGTCAAATTAAATCCCATCGTGAAGGATTGAATCATCAATTGATACATGGATGAGCACCACATGCGAGATGTCAAGAGGGAAAGGAGAAAATGACAGAAGACAAAAGTTAAAGCTGAAGTGGTTGAAAGCTTTGGAGAAAACCAACCTGCTTGGTTGGACACTTTAAAAGAAGAAATTGCTAATTTGAAATAGATTTCAAGTTAAATTAAGTATTTTTCATAAAATTTTGTAATAATATAGAAATGTGGCATTGAAAGCGAAAATCTCAAATATGTCAATTTTGATTATAACATACCCTAGAAAATAGGAGTACATTTCTTGTACGTTACTCCTTCGTCGTAACTGATGTCTATTTTTGGTATCTTGGGGAAGATGATTCGTTTTGAATCTCGGATGTAATCTATCTATATATTATTAAAAGATAAATGAATGGTTGGACTTACCGGAGAGGGGCCTTCCTTCATAGGAAGAGGACTTTGTAACTTTATGGAGCTGAATCAAATATATATATGAAGTGGCCTTTTGAATTCTCCATGAAAAGATTCTAATGGTGGTGATATGAGTTTTGTCTCCTTTCATTCTATGTATTTCCCATGTTCTTTAATTCCATTTACATTTTCTTCTGTTTAAATTGGAGAGTTAAAATCCCAGAATTCATCTTTTAATGATCTCGACTTAAGCAATTTAATGTGTGTAATTCATTTCAGTAATGCTCTAATGCAGTTATTTTTTTTCTCCTTCCTCTTACATCCTGCTTAAATACAATTTACAACTCAGATTCATTACCTCATTTAGCCTTTATCATCTGGAGAGTTCTATTGGCTAGTCATTGTTTTCATTCAATTTCATAATTTTGACTCCATAGCCCTAAGTGTCCCTCCCCTTCCTAGCCAACAAATTTATAAAAAACCCCCAAAATCAACTAAATCTAGCCATCGATTTACAAATAAATATCAAGTGACATGAGAGAGTCCTCTATGAGTTGTGCAGGCTAGTGCCCATCTCTAAAGTAGGTTGAAACAGTTACCTTTTTCGTCTATCTATCAGTCAGACATAATTTACAGAGTGATAACATTTTGGCACCACTACCAAGGAGGAAATTGAAAACATTTCCCTAAGAAATAATGACATGGTTGAGTTCTAAGGTCTAAGAGTGGCGGACACTTAGGCACATATTGGCTGTATTCCTACTATGGTGACTCCACACATCAAAAAATCAGTTTTAAGGTGATTCCACTAGTAGAAGAATCCATAAATTTAAATTTTTATGGGTGACTCCACTCTCAATGCATAATCTAGCGTACAAAACATCATTAAGGACTCCACTGTCCGAAGATGAGATCCCTGACAGAGGTATGAAAAGGCATTATGGAATAAAACAAGTACTTCAAATTGGATTTTTTCCAAGGCATTTTATCGTTTGTTATAAGTTTCCTCTGGTCCTTTCCTGAACATGCTAGACAAATGTTTTTTCACCTACTGCATGCAAATGATGATCATGATAATCCTGAAATTGCATATCCTCCTCTTAATATTATACAAATATCTCCTCAGTTTATTACTGACTTTGATCAAAATATCCCACCTGAA
Source organism: Picea abies (assembly GCA_900067695.1). Classification (NCBI taxonomy): domain Eukaryota; kingdom Viridiplantae; phylum Streptophyta; class Pinopsida; order Pinales; family Pinaceae; genus Picea; species Picea abies. Next base: position 9,738 of record CBVK0100020592.1, on the reverse strand, counting down.
CCATATGATAACTACAACCAAGTTTATAAACCTCATGAGACCAAGGTTGATATTTCATTTCTTGTTCTTGATTCAACACCCTCCAATATCCAGCACAAATACAGACCCTTAAAATTACCCCACATCCTTCATGGTTTTCCTCCAAAGCACTATGAATACTTACCTATGTTTGATGGAGAACATGGTGCCATCATAGCTGAAAAACACGTCCAAGAGTTTGAGCATTTTATAGACTTGTTTGAGATTGACCATGACGATGTTTGTATGATGGATTTCTCTCAATCCTTGAAAGGAGACACCAAAGAATGGTTTAAAAATTTGAAGCCGGAAACAATTATCTCATGGGAATAATTGAAGAGTGTTTTTTTGAATTTTTGGGGTGATAAGAAATCCCTAGACCTACATATTACATAATTTCATGCCTTGAAATAGAAAAGCAATGAGACTATTTCTACTTTTAGTCGAAGGTTCTCCAGTATTTATTATGATTTGCCTAAAGAAATTCAACCCACTGAAGTTGTTGCCATGCTTCATTATACCACTACTCTTCACCCAGAGTTGTCTTTCCTCCTGATGGAAAGAAGACCTAAGACCTTGCAGCAAATGTTCAATGATTCTTATGAGATTCAAAACTAATGATTGATAGGACATGAGAATGAATATGAACATAGAACATTTGACTGAAATCCTGAGCATAAAACTAATGATATCATAGGTCCTCTTGAACCTCTCAATGAAAATTATTTTACAAAGGATTATATCCCACTTATTGAAAGAAAAGGTGCTTATGTAGTCTTTGATCCACCCCATGACAAGCATGGAGCTGATTGTTTGATGTATTCATCCATACATAGTCAAAAGGATAAGTGTGCAGATCAGTCTGTTGAAGAGTCGGTTGATGTCCCAAGATATTTCTTGTTAGACAATATTGAAGATGTTGTTGATTTGCCTATATATGATGATATGATGATGATTATGATAATGAAATCCCTTAACAACCAACTACATTTCCTCTATCATAAAATGTTCTTTTTCAGCAGTACAATGAGAGCAATCAGCTTACATATCACAGTTGCAAAGAAGAAAGTTTTGAACCAGCTACAGGAAATGCTTTACCTCTATGTTTTTCTTCATTTAAATTGTTGAAAGAAAATTCTAAGATCATCATTGAGGCAAATAAATGTATTTTGATGCCAAATCACACTGATTTGCTAGAACAAATTGACAAGAAATTACATCCATCGGTTAGAGATGAATCTAAAATTGTGTCTTCAGTAACCCAAAGAAATTGAAAATTGTGCATATGACAACAGTGAAGAAAATGAAGAAGATGTTGAACCAGGTCAAATAACCTTGCCACTATGTTTTTCTTATTTCAAATCACTAAATCAAAATGTTCAGAATGTTTCAAATCAGAAATCCTCCAGATATGATGTTGAATATCCATAATACAATGGACTTGCAGATAAAAACCATCTTCCATTATGTTTTTCCTCCTTTGAATTGTTGAAAGCAAATCATGAGATAACAGAGGAAGCCAGAAAGTATGACTGCAATGGCACTGCTTTAAATGGGACAATTGTTAGCAGTGAGGAAGATCAACAACTTTCATATACATTAAATGATCATGTGGGTGATTACATGGAAGGTTATTTCGGTTCAGAATTGCAACATGTGCTCAACTACCTGCTTGAAAATAAAGATTACGTTGATCAAGAAATTGTTAATAAAGGTCATTGTTCTTCTCCGTAATTTAATATAGATATCCTGCAATATTTCCAACAAGACAAAGTGTTTCAAAGTTGTCTTTCTTCCCCTGAGAATGATGTGGTTGTTCAATTTCTAAGTGGCCTGGGAAGAGATGAGGATTGTGAAACTACATTTATAGAGATTTCAAATAGTGAACAAAAAATTGACAGAGTTTTAGGAAAGTAATAAAATAGTGCATGTCACTTTTCAATCAAAAATACATAAAGATGATGAAGAATCAGTTGTTTTATTTGATTCATTTGAAAATCATGGCTTTGAAAATGCATCCATGGGAACTCTAGAATGTGAAATAGTTCATGTTGTTGTCTTTCCATGTTTGTAAGAATATTATGAACATGAACTAACTCCCTTTCATTCATTGGTAAGCCAAAGTAACATTCCTCAAACAAACTTCAAGAAGGTTAATAAAGCCAAACCATAATTACAAGAGCATGGTCTTGATGCATATAATCTGGCCGTCATATCCAAAGATTTTCAAATATGTATGAATGTTTTTGTTGATATGCATGGAAAAGTGGGAAAAATTATCTCTTCCATTCCATTTGAAAATGTTCTTAGAACAAAAGAAATAGAGGAAGAACAACAAACACTTATGAAAGGGGCTGGTCTTTCTATTTTTTTTCATCAAGAAGAAATAATTTTTCACAATTTTTATGACCCTGTGGCATGTTATATAGAAAATTCTAACGATCAGAATTTAAGGATTAGGATGGATTGCAAGCTCGAAGGTGGAGATAATGACAAATCAAAGTCAGTATTAGATATGGATTTCTTTACACCAGAGGTTTTTCTCCAGCCAATACTATCCTCTAATTTGGGAGGTTGTTACTTCCATCCGTCTCAGCAGATCTATTAGCTTCTTGATGAAAATCAACAGGGTGAATCACATGAAAACTAGAATGCAATGGAGGAAGTAATATATAGTTTGGGCCTTATGCACGCATTGGAAGATCCATTTGAAATTTTTCTAGAAACAATAAACAGTCCCAACATTTGGTGAAATCCTAGAAATCAAATTCATATACAACTTCCCAAAGGAGTTGTTGGTGAGCATATTTTGGAACAAGTATGTGCAAAGAAACCTAACATTAGATAAGATTCTTGCATGGTTACATTGGAATTTTGATTTCATTTGACTGGCAGAACATTTGAGCAGTTAGTGTAGGTAGGTGTGAATAAGCTTGATGATCAAGCATTTTCAAGTTTATATTCCCAAATAAAGTATTCACTTAGATTTTAGTAATAAATCCAACATTCAATCTCCAGATCAGAGCATGGCACACACCTATTGTGAGAGAAGCTCCAATGGATAAGGCACATGGTCTATTGTTCTTTGCTGCCTCGCGGGGAGTATAACATCCCCAGTTGGAGCCCATGTTATCACTATAAAAAATTTCATATGGATCCCTAGCCTCGATACTTAGCAGGAGCCTATGTGGTATGGATGAGTGATAGACTAGTGGACGATGTCATATCTAGCAGACATGGATAAATATAGATGAAATGCGAAGTTGATAAGACCCAATGGGTCGTAGATTGTGGGCGTCATCGATCAACGGTCGAAGGACATATTGGGTGGAGAAATAGTGTGTCGGTTAAGATCTTGGAGGCGGGCCAATAAGAATACCGCGGTTTCACTTCAAGGGCACGTGGTGCCACCAAAAACATATCAGGGGGAAAAGTGGGTAAGTTGGAAACCACCCAAGTCCAGCCCGATGTCACGTGTCAGAAAATTATTAGATATATATCACATCCAAAGATTGCATGAGGAAAGGGAAATTTGGAAGCCTTTCAAGTCACCTCAAGACACTTTTTTGGGTACTTTCCATCCATGCAATGCCAGGTGAATGCTGCCAAAAGACTGATTCGAAAGGCTCGTCATTTGAAATCGATAGTCGAGCGTGATAAGACGTATTCCTCTCTAGTACTTTCATCAGTAACCTATGGTTGGCACTCAAAGATGACTGTCATTCAAAACATGGATGACATTACTCTATTTTGGGTGATCAACGTTTCATTCCTGAATGGGGTAATCACAAACCAAATCAGCTTCCTAATTTTTGTACAATTAATGGAGATAAGCTCATGATTTTTGGAAAACCAGAGAGAATAGATAATATATACCAAGTGGCCTCCATTGAACCAGGATATTCCAACAATATGACAAATTTATCAATGAAGAAGAAAGAAAAGATTGTCGCGTGAATACTGGCAACAAAATTTCACACGAAACCTACAAAAGAGCCAGAATCAGATAAAGAGGTCAGATTAAATCCCATCATGAAGGATTTAATCATCAATGGATACGCAGATGAGCCCCACATGCGAGATGCCAAGAGGAAAAGGAGAAAATGACACAAGACAAAAGTTAAAGCTAAAGTGGTTGAAAGCGTTGGAGAAAACCAGTATGCTTGGTTGGACACTTTAAAAGAAGAAATTGCTAATCTGAAATAGATTTCAAGTTAAATTAAGTATGTTTCAGAAAATTTTGTAATAACATAGACATGTTTGAAAATCTCAAATATGTTCGTTTTGATTATAACATCCCCTAGAAAATAGGAGTATAGTTTTTATACATTACTCCTTCATCACAACTGATGTCTATTTTTAGTATCTTGGGGAAGATGATTCGTTTTGAATCCTGGATGTAATCTATCTATATATATATTATTAAAATATAAATGAATGATTGGACTTAATGGAGAGGGGCCTGCCCTTGTAGCAGGAGGACTTTGTATCTTTCTAGAGCTGAATCATACATATATATGCAGTGGCCTTTTGAATTCTTCATGAAAAGATTCTAATGGTGGTGATATGAGTTTTGTCCCCTTTCATTGTATGTATTTCCTGTGTTCTTTAATTCCATTTACATTTTCTTATGTTTAAATTGGAGAGTTAAAAGCCCAGAATTCATCTTGTGATTCTCTCGGCTTAAGGAATTTAATGTGTGTATTTCTTTCTAACTAATTCAGAATTCATTTCAGTACTGCTATGATGCAGTTATTTGTTTTCTCCTTCCTCTTACATCCTGCTTAAATACAATTTACAACTTAGATTCATTGCCTCATTTATCCTTTATCCTCTAGATATTTCTACTTACCAATCATTTTTTTCATTCAATTTCAAAATTTTTACTCCATAGCCCTAAGTGTCCCTCCCCTTCCTAGCCAACAAATTTATAAAAAAAAAACCAAAACTAACTAAATCTAGCTATTGATTGCCAAAGAAATATAAAGTGACAGGAGAGAGCCCTATCTGATTTGAGGAGGCTAGTGCCTAGCTCTAAAGTAGGTTGAAACAATTACCTCTGTCGTTTTTCTATCAACCAAACATAATTTACAGAGTCCTAACAGAAGTTATTGACAACACTACTCCTCAACATGAAAGCAATCCCACCTTTAATAGGTTGAAGAGGCAGCTCAAGGAAGTAAGAGTTGAAGCTGATAAGTTGAAAGAGGAGGACTTGGTTTACAGGAATAATCTTAAGGAGATGTTGGACATGTTTCATGAGACCATTGATAAACCAATATTTCTAGCCAAAATATTCTTTCCCCTCCACATGTAGCTCACAAATATCTACAGGAAAAACAAATCTCATTAAGATCAAATTAGAAAATTAAAGGAGGAACTATATCCTTTTAAGGAAGAATTGGCCAAGAGAAACCTGGACATGTTGGCTAAGTTTTCTACTAGGAGAAGCTCCAGAATTAAAAAATGAAGAAATTAAGCCTCCATAACCAACATGCATTTTGGTCAAATTTTTTGTTTCGTGAATTTTACAACTTTTTGATGATGGCTATGTTTTGTAAACCATGATTAGCTATTTTGATTCTTTCTGCTACTCATGTACCAATATTATGAGGTTTTTACAACATTTTGGGACACTTGAGATAGTTTTGGGATGTTAAAGACCCTGGTAAATTCAAACATGCCACTACAGGAAAGTTTGTAGTGCTTGGCACTAGGAACTGGTTGTTTCAGAATAGTTTGTAGTGCATCATTGCAAACTCAATGTTTTGAGATTTTGGGGGGAAATAAAGCTTCCATATGTCAAGATGGATGTGCACCAACTTTCTGAAGGTGAGTTGTGAGTTGGGAGGCCACCTTCCCAAATAAAATGCACTTGAATGGACACATCATCATCCATTAAAAATATGTTGCAAATGTTGCCAACATCATGCTGGAAAGTATCATCGTGTTTCTTTTTGTTGTCCACATGTTGCCACACCACCCTTAGGCACAACTATCCTATGAGGAGGTTGTTATTCAAATTGTAATGTTTTCAATGATAGTTTAGGCTATAAAAAGAGAATTGGAAGACTGAGGGAGGTTCGAATGGTGTAAGGGAGAACTCCTATTTTGATATTATCTATGTGACATTGAGTATCTCATATTGTACAGACCAGACCTAAGACACTTTGGATAATGAAAATCAATCTTTCTTATTTATCATCTTGTTTCCATCTTACTTTGATTACAGTCTATTGACTGATTCATCTGGATGATTGTATCTTTGTTGCAATATAAGATCTATTGTGATATTGTTTACAATATTAGAGTCTTTTTCTTTGATTTTAAGAGGTTCTTATTTCAAAAAGTTTTATTCATATGTGTGTGAATTCTACCTAATGTAGATGATAGGAATATTACACTTTTATTTTTCCATCTTCCACCTACTCAATTTATCTCTTTAAAACCTAATTTGAAGTTAATCAAGGCCTTATTTGCTGGTGTATATTGTATGGAGTTATATGTGATTGTCATTTTTTTTTGAGTTTTCAATCCATTTGCCACTTTTTATACACATTTATCTTTCACATTTTGATGGGTATTGGAATTGTACTTACAAAAATCTAAGTGTGACTCTCATTGTTAATATTTTTGGTACCACTGCCGAGGAATGGATTGAATACAATTCCCTAGTTTGTACGACAAGAGAAAATAATAATTTTGATGGTGCACAATAATCAGTAAACAGAAGACTAGATATTGCACTTGGTGACTCCAAATTTAAAATGTGGCTCCAAAAGGTAGACACATGAGGTTGAATCCATAGTTACCTCTAGATGCACCTGAACCTAATCCAGGAAATATCTTAAAGAAGGGAAAATTTTTGCAAGGAGATTCCTCTTCCAAATCCTCAGGTACTTCTAGAAATTTACCTGACTTTTCTTTCCATACACTAGTTGTTGTTTCCCATATTTCTCATTTTTCTATTATTGAAATTCCTGTAAAGTCAAAACTAGGAGATTTTCCTGTAGAATATTCATCTTTTTTCTCCTGAGATGAAAGAAGAAAGTCTTGAAAATTTTGATGTTCTCGCATCCCATGAAGTTGTAAATTGGTTTAGGCTTGAGATTCTGGAATATTTTCCTCTCTTAGGTTCTCCTTCTCCCCATTCTTTTAAATTTGATGTGACCAAAGAAGAAGGAACCTCAGTTCCTCTTGATTTTCCCCCATCCTCATCCAAGGCCCAACCACTTTTTGTTAAGTATAAAACTCCATCTTACACTCTTCCTTTTCGAAAATTACTTGTTATTCAGATTGCATCTTTACCTGTCAAATCACCTCATACTTCTCCTAGAATTCAAAATCCTCCTTTTCCTTATCAAATGGCAGGGGATAATCCTCCTCAGAATAAAATGGATGCCATTGTGGTTGTTAGGTATGCCCTTCTAGTTCTCCCTCAGCCTATGAATTCTCTCCTAATAGGATATTACCTAAATTATATGCCCAAGTTCATAGGAGAAGAAGATATCACTGCAAAAGAGCACCTTGCAACATTTTATAGCTATGCTGATAATCTGAATATTGAGAATGAGGATGTTTGGATGAGATTTTTTGTACAAAGTCCTAATGGTGAAGCTAGAAAATGGTTTAGGAGTTTATCCCCTGGATCAATTGTTGGGATTGAAGCCTTAGATGATGCCTTTTTAAGGAATTAGGGTGACAAGAAAGATTTTCTATATTATATTACAGAATTTGGGTCTCTCAAAAGAAAAGAAGGTGAATTGGTATCATACTTTTCAAACAAGTTTAACAAAATGTATAATAAAATCCCTACCGATATCAAGCCTACTGAAACTTCTACCAAAATAACCTATGATAGTGCCTTTGACCCTGCGTTTTGTCTTCTATTGAGAGAGAGATGGTATACTTTACTAGCCCATATGCAATATATTGCTCTAGAAGTGGAATAAAACATATTGGCAATAGATAAATTGAGAAGAAAGTATGATAGGGATAGAAGGAAAAAAAAGGCATAAGCTTCAACTTCTGATGCTTCATTAATTAACCCCCAGGTTGATGAATTGACTAAGTTAGTCAAATCCCTTTTTGTAGAAATGGAAAAACTGAAACTTGAAGGGAGACACGCAAATATGAACACGCAAGATTTTGGAAATAGAAACAATTTCAAAAGACACAACAATGCACCTAAAATTATTCAAAGAGATAAATGGAATAGAGAATATAAAAGGTTCAAACCCCTCTTCAAAACAATTAAGTTGATGATGAAGAAGGAGAAAATGAGGAAGCAGATCAGGAAATTCATTGTCTGGGGAACACATCTATTTCCCCTCATCTAACCCAATCTTCTTATGAAGAGTCTCTAATGAACAATCAACTAAATGAGTTAAGTAAGGGAGAGAAAAAAAATGAAACTCAGAACAAGTACAATTTGAGGTCAAAACAAAAAGAGGGAAAGCCTAGTACATCTAATTAGCCCCCCAAAATTGAAACTTCTACTAAAACAATGACTGCACCAAACAAAGGAAATGAAAAAAAAAATAATCATCCTGTGATTAAAGCTCCTATTCAAGAAATTATGAAATCCCCATCTTCTTTTAACTTTGAGAATGAAATCCATAAAATTAAAATCATTGTTCCATTCCTAGAGTTGATAAAGAATGAAGATTTCAAGATATCCATTTCTAAGATGTTGCAGCTTGAATTTGTTTTCTATTCGATAGACTTAGTAAATTTGCAAGATGAAAAACTTGCAATTATATTGGGGTCCCTAGTAGAAGATAGAGATGACTCCTCTCCTCCTTTTTATACCTGATTGAATGTACATGATAAAATATTGCACAATTTCCTTATGGACTCAGGTGAATCCCATAACTTAATTCCTAAGTCTTTCATGGATGAATTGGGTCTGGAAATCACCAAGGCATATCGTGATATATATTTCTTTGACTCAAGAAAGGTGAAATTCCTTGGTGTGATTAAATATTTGGTTGTTACTCTCTTTCAACTATACATGAAGAGTATAGTAATGGATATTGTAGTTGCAGATGCTCCCCCCAATTTTGGGATGTTATTGTCTAGATCATGGATTAAAATGTTGGGAGGGACATTGCAAATGGATATCTCATATGCCACTATACCAGTCTTTGGAGGTGAACATAGAAGGTTGTATAGAGAAGCACAATTGGTTTATATTATTAGTGATGAAGGTAATCCCACAAACCATCCTATTTATGATGTTGACATTGATTTGGGATCTAGCATTCTGCAGCTTACTGATCTTCCTTAGTCACCACTAGAAATTAGAAACAAATCACTAACAACATGTGAAACAGTCAAACAAGGTGCTCAAAATTGGAAAATGTATTTTGATGGGGCATATTCTAAAGATAGTGTTGGTGCTGGAGTTGTTTTCATATGTCCCTCTCAATAAATCATAAATTTATGTTTCAAATTGGAATTTGAAACCACAAGTAACATTGCAGAATATGAGTCCCTAGTTTTGGGGCTAAGGGATGCTAAAGATATGAAAATTGAAGAATTATCAATTTTTGGAGATGCATAGATGATTGTGCATCAAGTTAGAAATATATATCAAGCAAAGCATCCAAGACTAAGGACTTACAAGAATGAGGTATGGGATCTTATTGATAATTTCTTCCTAGCTTTCAACATATCCTTTGTTCCTAGAGAAGATAATGCATAAGCTGGTTCCCTAGT
>CBVK0100020591.1:0-37237 GCA_900067695.1 Picea abies | reverse complement strand
CGGAATCCAATATGCATCGTCGATCTGGGCGTGCGAATCGCTGCCGCTCGGACTTGCTTGTTACTTACCATGGGTGCATAATCATCCAAAACTTAGGACAAGGGGGTTTTTAATCCATTCTTTTTCATTCTAGCCCCTTTACAAGAAATATCGCTAATAGGAACACACTCTCCTTAACCACCACTGATAATTCCCAAGATACTACCAACCCAAAAGAAAATAAAGTCGATAGGCCCGACTATAATAGTGTTACGCACATACCAATTCAATCAGGTACAAACAACACTCACCAGAAATTTTTCATGCACCAGACTGCTACCAAGGGAAAATGAAACAAGCAACAAAAAACATAGATGACTACACTTCGAAGAATCACCCTTCCTGATGATACTATCAACCCAGTTGGGAATTGAGGTTGTGACCCCATCTTGAAAGAGTTTATATTCATCCCAATTATCATAAATACATGAATTGTTTGCCTTCTTATCACTACCGACGCAATTGAAAATGAAATTAACATGCAAGAATACATACCAAATATCTACATTAATAGATTCTACCACCATAATCAGTACTTCCATCACTTGAGCATGATTTGAATCATTTTTGCACTCCCATCCAACTTTAATTACATTGAACCAGAATCAAATTGGAGCACAGAGTGTATTGAGTCTCTTAAATTCTCACAGGTCCAAGTACACCTACCACCTACAATACTCCAGTTTTGTACCTGCTTCAAGATCAAGGATGATGGGGTCCAAGCCTTAGTCATGAACTGAAGAGACTTGAAGTTGTCATGTCAAAGATTTAGGCTAATAGAGTGATAAATATTAATCAGTTGCATGATCTGACGACACAGGCTCCTCCAAATTCCCCTTATGTGGATCCATAAGGACCCACCAATACTCTAGGCCCCTTTCATTAGGGAGGGGTTACATCCATTACCCGCTCAGAGACTCTGAGGGAATCTAGGGCTAAGACAATGGCTATACTAGCCATTTGATCTGGTTCCTTTTTATTTTCTCTAAGGATATGAAAATAATGGACTGAGATATTGGATAAAGAGATCCAAATCCTCTCCATGATGGTTTTTAACTTGATATCATTTTGATTGGATCTGGTTACAAAATATCTTGTAGTATTTGTTTTAGTCTCCCACTATATTCAACTGCGAAATTTGCTTATGAAGTGCTAGTTTCACCCCTTGATACACCACATAGGATTTTGTAGTGACACCTATATTCCAATATAAATACAATTCTTTGTTTCCTCTAGGCTCATACAACAAACCTCACACCTACATAGAATTATTATTATATCTTCAATGTTAAGGTTTTTTTTTTTTTTACGAGCAAGATTTTATTCCTTTCCTCACATCTATTTCTATAACATTACATCTTCTCCATTCTTTTCATTAAATACAAATTAAAGTAAAAAATACATGTCCCCAAAGGACTGACCATCACTTTCCTTTACATTCTTGTCCATTCTTTTATCAAAAGATGAATTGCTTTTTTGAGATTGACTCACTGAAAATAGACTTAAGACAAGTGGCTATAATCTTAGTGAAGAGTTTGGTAATTAAATTGCAATAAGATATTGGATGGAAATCCTCAAAAGTTTCCAACTCTTTCTTCTTTGGGATCAGTGATCTGGATTTAGGAGCGGAACGAACTGATTACATACTAAATACAATAAACAAAGAGATATGAAGAATAACACAGATATCCAGTGAACAATATCTTCTATTAAATAAATGAAATAGGTTGAAACTGTAAAACTGCAGAACTGAAACACTTGCTAGAATTGTGGTAGCTATCTCTGAGAAGAGATGTGGCTACTACGCGCATCCGTCTGAGAAAAATGATTAAAATGAGGATCCAAAGAACTTTTTGATATTACTCATGATTTCCAAAACCCTAGACATCCAAAAACCTAACCCTAGAAGGTGAAACGCCAAAAGTCATGTGGGCCCCTATGGGATAAGTTGGTACCTCAACTTCCCAAGGTCGTAACTTTTGCATATGATCTCTGTTTTAGGTGCATGATAGCCCATTGGAAAAGTATTTTAGAGAAATACACATTCCATCGAAAAAATCTAACTCCATCTACAATTTGACTCTGGTGAGCCAAAAAAACAATGTTTAGGGCCCCAAAATGGCCTCGGAAGTACAACAAGATGTGTTGACATGAAAACATACAAAATAAGCCATTTGGATTATGAGAGAGGCCACCAGTATCCACCTGGAGGATGCGTGGTGTTTCAAATAGCCCTAGAAGTGTAGAACCCACAATTACAAAGAAGTACAGAAGAACGTGTTGAACAAAAACATACAAGAGGAGCTAGTTGGAATAGGTGAGTGGCCACCAATATCCACCTGGATCAATCCTCCCCCCTTAGGAAGCAATGGTCACCATTGCATTGAGTTCCCCCATCAGGTGAGGAAACTTCTGTTGGATTTGGCCCTAGGTGATCCACTTGCCTTGGTTTAGGAGTTTCCCTACCTTAAGAACCCGATAAACATGGATCCTCTGTCAGTGAGTGCCCTTGACCTGTGTGTCCACTATCGAATCAGTGCATGCTTGTTCCATGCAATCAAGGTTGATCTCTGTTGGTGTCAGTTGTTCTGCGATCCCTGAGGTGTCCAATAATGATGGAAAATATGACCGAAGGAGGTCCACATTGAAAACTGGATACAGGCCAAGGAAGGGTGGAGTGTTGAGCTCAAAAGCATTGCTATCTACAACCTTGGTGATAGTGTAAGGACTATAGCGAAGTGGGCGAAGCTTCCGATGGGGCACCGTCAAGAATAAATATTGTCCTAGACCATTACCCCACACTGGCCACAAGGGGAATCATTGTCTATGGTACATCAACAATCTATGGAACCATTTTCATTACGAAAATGACCGTCCGATCTGGATCATTTTCTAAACTGGGAAATGCCTGTCCGACAAAAATGCCAAACCACTTTCCGAACTGGAAAGGAACTTCTCATCCTGGACCATTTTTCGAACTGAAAAATGACTGTCCATAAATCGATAACACATCAGTGCTCCCTCCCAGCCTGGGAGTCATCTCTTCCCTTTTCAATAAGGAAGTCATCTTCACGAGCTCCAACTTGTTTCTTGAGTACACAACCTTTTTCATCTTGGACAGAGGCTTTACCAAAATGTTTGCTATCTACTCATCTCTGGAGATATATTGGAGAACCACTTCTCATTTTTGGACCTCATCGTGGAGAATGTAATATTTGATCTCAATGTACTTCGGTCTTTCTAGAACACTGGTTTTCTCTGAATGATTCATATAGATTTGATCATTATAGTATATCATAGTTGGATTCAACTCTTTTGTTTCCTGTTAGATCATAACATTGTGGAAAAGATCAAACTGGAACATATCCAAGTGGCACTTCTTCTGTCATCATGAGAGTTTGTAATGGATTAGAAATCCATCATCCTAGACTTCTGAGTAACCATTCTGATACAATATCTCTGTTATAAAAAAAATTCACCACACTTATGTTTTTCATTGGAGGCTTTGCGCCAAGTTGTTTGAATCCATACAAGATCTTCTTCCATCTGAATACATGAATCTCTTTCTGGTATACCTCAAAACCTTGTGGTTCCTCTACATACGCTTCTTTGTTCAATTACTCTGTTGAGGAGAACAATACTTACATTCATCTGATGTGAACTCCAACCCATGGATATTGCAGGAGATTTAATGGCTAAGGTATGTCTGGTTACTCGAACAATCTATCATCATAGTCTTCTCCCTCCATCTGGGAGAACCTTTAGTTATGGATCTCACAATGCTTCCATTCATAAGTCTTCCATACACTGTTCTTTATCACAACTTTAATTTCTTCTACTTGATTTCTTCTAGAGGGTTCAGATCAAGCTGGTAGTCTTGTGAATCTCGATATAATAACTGGTTGTTCTGGATTTTCTTTCTCTCTTGGAATCTTCATGTTTCTCTTTAACTCTTGCTTCCATGGAGTTTTATAAAGATTCCATGCCTTGAAGATTCTGACTTCTTCCTTTCATCATAGGATCATGGATGTGGATGTACAACCAGGGATACTTTAAGGCTTCTTTTCGAAGAAGACTTCTTCTAAAGTCAAACTAAACATGTGCTTCTTTTCATGGCTACTACCATTGATGGGAACATGGATATATACTTCATAATCCTCAATGGATCATATTATTTAGGATTAGCTCCCTCATAATTCTTGCTTCATGCATGAATGCATGCTCTTCTTTTGGAATTATATAATTGTCTCCCTCCATCTAGGAGATTCCACGCTTTCATCTGCATCCTTATTTCCTTTTGCAAAGTGTCACAAGTCTTTTTGCAATTTCCTTTTGATAGCTGACTTCTTTTTGTTTTTACTTCTTCCATGTGTCTTCAAGTTTGATTCTAATTTCAACTTATCTTGTATTTGTTACTTATGTTAATAGCTTCCACATGAATTTTTACCAAGTGTTGTCGACATACTTCATCTTGCCATGTGTATTTCTTGACTTGTAGTCATCGTGATAGAAATCCTTATCTTGTTATTCTTTCATAGGTATTGTTTCTCTTTGAACATCTTATCCTCTAAGAAGTAGATATGCAAGATATGTACAGAAACTATGTAAACATGGTATGTACATGAATTATGAAGAATATTGTTACCTTGTCTTAGAAGAATAAGTTTGTTTTGTCCTGCTTGGCCTTCTTTGAGGGTTCCCTTTCTTTGGCAACTGATGCTTCATGTGTTTCCTTCTGTTTCGTTAACTCGGGACAATGATTCTTGTAGTGACCATCTTTTTGATAGTTTAAGCATTGTATTTTTGACATATCTTTCTCTTGATTTGATTTCTTCCTTGGGCTAAACTTCCTTTTATTCCTTGTTGTGAAAGCTTGATCATCATATTTCTTTTGGGGTTTTTATTTTGCACTAATCCTTGATTCTTCTTGTGCACAACAAGTCCAAATTTATTCAAATGTGGGATACTCCTTTCGTGTATTCATGCTTGCGGAAAATGCATCCCATGTCTTGGGAAGACCATTGAGTACTATATTTACCAGCTCCTTCACTAAAATGATTTCTTCAATATCTTGTAGTTTATCTCTTAACTAAGATATTCTCACAAGGTATGATGTTATGTTGTCATCATTATTCATTTTCATGTCACAGAGCTCATTCTTTAGAATCATTACTTGTCCAATGTTTATGACTGAGAAGAGGTTAGTTAGGGAATCATACATATTCTTAGATGAGTCAAGATGGGAGTTGTAGGGTATCAAGTGGTATTTTATAGAGTCCACTATGATATGCATGGTATTGATGTCACTATATTTGAACTTCTTCATAACTGCAATGTTATGAGGTTCCTTCTCTTTTCCTTCTTCGAACTGTGGTTCCACGATATTTCCTTTCGCGATATCCAACACTTTATTCTTGGAAAGGATGAGGTCAATCCTTGTCTTCCATGCTCTGAAGTTAGAATCCCCTTCTAACTTGTTCTCTGACTTCATAGAGTAAGTCATAGTTTCTTTGACTTGGTCAACCCTTGATTTTGACCAAAAACTCAAACTTGATGTCTTAGCTTGCTGAGAGTACCAGGAGGTGTGATAGGATAGGGTGCCCTATGATATCCAAAAATTAGGTCAATATCTTCACTTAAGGTGCCTGAACAAGAGGGTTAGGTTTTCGTTCTTGCAACAAAAAATGGCTGCGACTGCAACTGCAACTGAGCAAATCCTCCCAATCTTTTTTCCAGTGGTTAGATTGTTCGAAGATAGTGTGGGCCCATAACTTGTTAGAAATTAATGGATGTGCTTGTTTAACCATAGACAATATAACAATATTTTCACCCAACCATAGGCCGAAGCCACCCCCGAGCACCTTAACCTTGACAGAGAATTATTCCGGAAGAAAACCAATAGCCAACCGCGGCTAATGAATAAAGATAACCAAGACTGATTAGAAATTCCAACCATAACCAATAGAAAGTCTGAGCCTAAACCATGAATACATATTGTGGCAGCTACCGACTGCAGTTGCTCCCTAGACATGCGCACTTTCCCAGTTTTTGCAGTGCGCATTTCTTTCCAACTAAAATTATGAGCTGTGTACAAAATGAGGTCTGGCTACTTGTATTTATACTTTTTTCCTGAGCTATTTGGATCGAATTCTCATTTTGGATACTAAATACTTAATATTAATTATTTCCTTGAGCCGACTTGTCTTCTAGGGTTAGGTTTAATGCTTTAGGGGTTTTTCTTGCTTCCCGGAATATTCTATTCTCATCAGGGTTACATGTGGAGGTAAATACCTCCCATAGCTACCATAATATTAACACTAACCACATATATATCTAACATATTAGATTACTATAAAATACCTAAGGGCTTTTGGCCCCTTCCGTAACACTCTTGTTCATCAATATTTCAACTATTGACACCTGCCATCCCTAGAGGAATGTTGGCTTCCATGATGGCCTTCCATGTTGCCATGCCATCATCATGCCTTTTCCTCACTTAAACAAAACCCATGGAAAACTACCATTGGGAATTCAATCTCTCCCTCACACCGATCGACGTCTCTCATTCCTTTTCAATATCTTCGTTGTCGTCGATGACACTCTCTAGTGTCCATTATTCACCCTTCTATACTCTAACAAGGATGCAATTAGCATCAATGATATAAATCTCATTGAGATCACTCTCAACAAATTGACGGTCCTTGTCCTATCTAAAGGTTTCCTTCATCGTCGTACTTCACACAAGTCCCAACACTCGATTTCTCCCAACGACAATGCCTTCCCCGACGAAGGGCTGAGATCTACTCTGCCCTACGAGATCGATGAATATGAGCTTCCCCATATCAAACATGGGGTATTTCTACTGGATAACGTCTCAACTTTAGGACTTAGCCAATTCGAGGGGTTCTTTAAGATATTACCAGAACTTCAAGAGTTCAGAACCTACTCTGAGACCATCGAAAACTCCCTAACTTTGTAAAAAGGAAGATTCTTGCATATCTTGCAGTATTTCCACTTAAGGATCGGAGATTCTAACAAGACTTGATATCTTCACTCTACTGAGAGGCAGGGATACCCCCTTCATCTCCCAGGCCCAGATGGTGCCACTTGGCAAGCGATAGATGTGCCACTTTCAAGGTCGTGGATGGTGGCACTTTTCGAGTAGACTATGGTGTCACTTGGTGAGAAGTTGGTTCCACTTTCCAGGACACAAATGGTGCCACTTGGTGACCACTCTGGTGCCAATTTTTAGGTCGTGGATGGTGCCATTGTAACACTGATCCAGATGGATGTCGGTGGCCTCCCACCTATTCCAACTAGCTCATTTGGGTAGTTTTCTAGTTTGGCAGTTTTTTCATTAGTTTTTGGGTCCCTGACTTGCAGGGTTGTTTTGAGGCCCTAAACAACGTTTGTAGGGCTCGCCACAATTAAAATGACCTTTCCTCGGATAGACCTTTCCAACATTCTAGCATGCGCCTAAAATGAATATTGTATGCAAAAGTTATGACCCCGGGAAGTTGATGTACTAACTTACCCAAGCGGGGCCCACATGACTTTTGGCACTTCATCTCCTAAGGTTAGATTTTTGGATGTCTAGGGTTTTTTACATTTTTGTTTATTGTAAAAAGGCATTCAGAGCCTCATTGTAATCATCTTCTTGCGAATGAGCACAACCGACACATCTCTTCTCAAAGATAAGCCGCCATCATTCTAACAAGCTTGTTTGTGCTCCATTTTACAGTTTCCGCTGCATTTTACAGCTTCATCTTATTTCCTTATTGAACAGAAACCAATTTTACTGTATATTTGTTATTTTGTATTAAACATATTTTGATAATAATCTGTATTCATTTTGTTCTGCCAATATATTCTAGATCAGTGGTATCAAAGCAGTATGTTCCTTTTCATTCTTAATGCATGTCCCCAACGAGGTCAAGGTATAAAGAATTGGGTCTCGATCTTGTTTCTCTTAAGGAAAAAAGATCTTGCATGCCCATACCAATTCAATGAGGTACAAACAACACTCACCAGAACTTTTTCATGCACCAGACTGTTTCCCAGGGAAAATGAAACAAGCAACGAAAAACATAGATGAATACACTTCGAAGAATCTCCCTTCCTAATAATACTATCAACCCAGTTGGGAATTGAGGTTGTGACCCTGGATTGAAAGAGTTTATACTCATCCCAATTATCATAAATACATGAATTGTTTTCCTTATTATCACTACCGATGCAATTAACAATGAAAATAACATACGAGAATACATACCAACTATCCACATTAATGGATTCTACCACCATAATCAGTACTTCCATCACTTGAGCGTGGCTTTGAATCATTTTTGCACTCCCATCCAACTTCAAATACATCAAACTAGAATCAAATTGGAATACAAAGTGTATTGAATCTCTTAAATTCTCACAGAGCCAAGTACATCTACCACCTACAATACTCCAATTTTGTACCTGCTTCAAGATCAAGGATGATGGCTGCCAAGCCTTCGCCATGAACTGAAGAGACTCGAAGTTGTCCTGTCAAAGATTTAGACTGATAGAGTGGTAAATATTAATCAATTGCATGATCCTACCACACAAGTTCCTCCAAATTCCCCTTACGTGGATCCCTAGGGCCCCACCAATACTCGATGCCCCTTTCATTAGGGAGGGGTTACATCCCTTACCCGACCATAGAGTCCCAAGGAATCTGGGGCTAAGCCAATGGCTATATTAGCCATTTAATCTAGTTCCTTTTTATTTTCTCTAAGGATATGAAAATATTGGACTAAGATATTGGATAAAGAGAGCCAAATCCTCTCCACGAGGGTTTTTAACTTGATCTCCTTTGGATTGGATCCGGTTACAAAATATCTTGTAGTATTTTTTTTAGTCTCCCACTATATTCAACTATGAAATTTGTTTATGAAGTGCTAGTTGCACCCCTTGATACACCACATAGGATTTTGTAGTGACACCTATATTCCAATAGAAATAAAATTATTTCTTTCCTCTAGGCCCATACAACACACCTCACATCTATTTCTATAACATTACATCTTCTACATTCTTTTCATTAAATACAAATTAAAGTAAAAAGGACATGTCCCTAAAGGACTGACCATCACTTTCCTTTACATTCTTGTCCATTCTTTGATCAAAAGTATGTTATAAAAAATATTCCTTTCTTTACATCTAGTTATATAATAGACTATAACATTACATCTTCTCCATTATTTTCATCAAATACAAATTAAAGTAAAAAATAAAAGTCCCCAAGGAACTGACCATCATACAACTCATGAAAAATAAAAGCTCCTTCCTGAAGTTCTAGCGCATAATTTGATAACTTGTCGGCTGCCTCGTTTATCTCCCTATAGATGTGGCTCCATGAAAACCATTCTAGCACTGAGAGAAAAGATTGAATATAAGCCTAGAGTGGATTCAGACCCACCACTTGTAAGTCTCCTTTGCCTTTGACCCAGTCTACTACTACCTTGGAGTCCCCTAAGAGATGCACTTTCCGTAAATTAAGAGAATTGACCATAAAAAGAAGTGCCCATAACGTTGATAACTATGCTTTAGTATTTGAACCATGCCCAACATCATAACTTATATTGTAAAAATGTTTTGCATAAATGAATAAAACCACCCCAACACCACATTGCCTTGGGTGACCTTGGATCTCCCCATCAAAATACCTCCATGGAATGTTCTTATCTATATCGAGATCGACCATCCTCTTGTTTTTGGGATTTTTATCTTCTAACTTGAACTCTCAAGAGAGTTTCACAACCAATACTGCAAAAACATCTATTGGAATATAATTTTCCTAGAATACATTAAAATTCCACACCCACTAGAGAAAGTAAATCATGCACAAAGGAATTGAACCAAAATACTTGGAACTGTTGATTGATTTCTACTTGAGCAACCATTCAAAAATCCCCCCTTCTAGAATCAAAGATCCACACTTTAATAAGGATTTGAATTCAAACGCCACCTTCTACATGAAGGAACAAGATGCAAAGATATGTTGAACTGATTCTTCCTCGATTCTGCATAGGGAACAACAACCAAGACCATACCAACCCCTCTTAATCCCATTATCCTACATAAAGATTTTGTTTTCTAGCGCTAGCCAAGACAATGTTTTATATGCCACACCCAATCATCAAAAGAATAAGATTTGGGCTTGAGTTTGAACCCCAAGTACTTCATTCCTTCGTCGATACTTTTGTATGCATAAGGGTGATTCTCCTTTAGTTGAACTTTCAAATTGAAACCCAATTCATTGGTGAGTACTACATATTTACCAATATTAATTTGCATACCAGTTGTTGCATAGAAGGAATGCATGATTTCTTTCCATGTTTTGATCTCTTCAGTAGAACTTGCACCAAACATTATTATGTCATCAACAAATAACAAGTGAGTTAGGAACTCTTCTTGGGATACTTTCAACCATTTAGTGATGTTCCTGCCATGGGATTGATGGATAATCCTAATTAGACCATTCGCTACAAGGAGGAAGATAAAATGGGATAAAGGACACCCTTGATGCAGACCCCTAGATGGATGAAAGAATGAAGAAGGAGAGTCGTTGATCAACACTACTAAATAGGAAGAATCTATACAACCCATAGTCCAATTTACTATGTTTAAATTGATCCCCATTTGGATGAGAGATAAATGCATAAAGGTACAATTAACCTTATCATAATCCTTAGAAGATCCAACTTCATGATAAAGGCTAGAATTTTCCTAGATTTCATAGAGTAAAGGGCTTCCTGGGATAGGGAGACAACATCGTGTATTTGGAAACCATTTAGGAAGATGAATTGTTCTTCTGATATTCTCCCACACTGGGCCACCATAAGGGGAATTGTTTTCTATGGTACATCAACAATCTATCGAATCATTTTCATTACGAAACTGACCGTCCGATAGAAATGTCAAACCACTCTCCGAACTATAAAGGAACTGCTCATCCTCGACCATTTTTTGAACTGAAAAATGATTGTCCATAAATTGATAACACATCAGTTCTCCCTCCCAACCTGGGAGTCATATCTTCCCTTTTCAATAAGGAAGTCGTCTCCATGAGCACCAACTTGTTTCTTGAGTACGCAACCTTTTTCATCTTGGACAGAGGCTCTACCAAAATGTGTGTTATCTACTCAACTATGTAGATATATTGGAGAACCAATTCTCCTTTCTAGACCTCATCACGGAGAATGTAATGCTTGATCTCAATGTACTTCGGTCTCTTTGGAACATTGGTTTTCTCTGAAGGCTTCATATATCTTTGATAATTATAGTATATCATAGTTGGATTCAACTCTTTTGTTTCCTGTTAGCTCATAACATCGTGGCAAAGCTCAAACTTGAACATATCCAAGTGGCACTTCTTCTTTCATCATGAGAGTTTTTCATGGATTATCAGTCCATCATCCTGGAATTCTGAGTAACCATTATGATACAATATCTCAATTATAGAAAGATTTCACCACGCTTTTGTTGTGCATTAGAGGCTCTACACCAAGTTGTTTGAATCCATACAAGATCTTCTTCCATATGCATACAAGAGTCTCTTTCTGGTATACCTCAAAAACTTGAGGTTGCTCCACATACGCTTATTTGTTCAATTACTCTGTTGAGGAGAACAATCCTTACATTCATATGATGTGAAATCCAACCCATGGATATTGTAGAAGATATAATGGCTCATGTATGCCTGGTTACTGGAACAAGCTATCATCATAGTCTTCTCCCTCCATCTGGGAGAACCTTTAGTTTTGGATCTCGCAATGCTTCCATTCATAAGTCTTCCATACACTGTTCTGTATCACAACTTCCATTTCTTCTACTTGATTGCTTCTAGAGGGTTCAGATCAAGCTGGTAGTCTTGTGATTCTCGATATAATGACTAGTTTTTCTATATTTTCTTTCTCTCTTGGAATATTCATGCTTCTCTTTAACTCTTGGGTCCATGGAGTTTTCTATATATTCCATGCCTTGAAGATTCTAACTTCTTCCTTTCATCATAAGATCATGGATGTGGATGGAAAACCAGGCATACTTTAAGGCTTCTTTTCAAAAAAGACTTCTTCTAAAGTCAAACTTAATACATGTTGCTTTTCATGGCTGCTACCATTGATGGGAACATGCATAGATATTTCATAATCCTCAATGGATCATATTATTTAGGATTAGCTCTCTCCTAATCCTTGCTTCATGCATGAATGCATGCTCTTCTTTTGGAATTATATAATTGGCTCCCTCCATCTAGGAGATTCCATGCTTATGTCTGCATCCTTATTGCCTTTTGCAAAGTGTCACAAGTATTTTTCCAATTTCCTTTTGATTGCTAACTTATTTTTGTTTTTACTTCTTCCATGTTTCTTCAAGTTTGATTATAATTTCAGCTTATCTTGCAGCTGTTACTTATTTTAATAAATTCCACATGAATTGTTATCAAGGGTTTTCGATGTACTTCATATTTTCATGTGTATTTCTTGACTTGTAGTCATCGTGATAGAAATCCTTATCTTGTTATTCTTTCATAGGTGTTGAGTCTCTATTTTGACATAGATAATTCCCTATCTTACCCTATATCTAAGCCTTTTTGCCTCTGTTATAAACCTATACTGGAATACTCTCTCCCAAAACACATGCCTAATAGCTATGTCATGTCCACAAGAGGTATTGATGATTTAAAGCATGTTTGTTTAACTTTCTTAAATTAATTCGATTGAAAGTGTTTTGTTTTGTATAGTCCTAATGATTTGATTTATGAGCAGTCTATCTGGCACTACCAGACACCGTGTAATCTGGTACCAAATCCATTCCAATACCCAGGATAGTTTTAATCTGGTACCAAATCCATTCTGGTACCAAGACATGTGCTATTCTGGTACTACCTACTCTGTTCTATTCCGGTACTAGACTCGTGACTGTGTGAAATCCGGTACCAGAACCTCTGTTTCCAGAATGTGCCAGTTGGACCGGAATAATAGTGAATATTTCAAGAAGACAGTTGGATAGAAGTGCCCGAGTCAGTTTTCCAGTTGCAAGAGACTCCATCGCTCATGCACTTCATGTCATAAGGATGGAGTCAATTCCTAAAAATTCAATGTAAATCTTAAATGTGAAATCTCTCAAACTGTTTAATGTTTATCCATAGATATTGATAGTATCAACTTACCTTATATAAGGAATGTTGTATAGATGATAGTAGGGGATAATAGCCAATGTAAAAAAGTATATTGTAAGAACTAGACAATACTTATCATTGTCATGTATGAAGTAAAAGACTGTTGATCCAATTTACCAGCTGAATTAATACAGAAGATATTTTATGTCAATTCTTGGATGTGAGTGAAAAATTTTAGTCTGTTACTTCCTTAAGAGGTTCCTTGTTGGTTCGACAAAGGTCCACCGCCACAACTAAGGTAAACCTCCTTGTATACATTTTGTGTGTTTGTGTGGATAGTTTATAGTAGTGTGTGTGTGATTGGTCTTTACTTCATTTTCAGGATTGAGCATTGAGTTAATCATTTTGGATTGGTGTGAATAAGCAAGTGTTAGATCGAATAGACATTTCATTCTCAGATGTTGAAGGTAGCTATTTCATAATTTGAAGTGTGGGACTAATATTTTGAGTTTATGATTGTAGTAGACCTAGTATTGCAAGGGACCAGGAGACTTTATATTTCATCTTCATGTTTTGTAATAAATTCTTTCAATTATACTGAACTTCCCTTGTGCTGGTTTGATTGAATTACATGAGGTTGAAGTTGGCTTTTGTTTTAAGAATGGTTGGAATTGATTGTTTTAATTGCTACAGGAGACAAGCTTCTTAAAGTTCATCTTTTCAATTCAAGCGCCTGAAATGAACAGACTTGTTTCTCTAAGAAAACATCTCTTTGATTGATTGTTTGTTTAAGTTTCATTATCGGTTTTCTCTTCTAGGTTCAAAGAATACTTTGAAGTATTTAGAAATCTTAGAAACATGAATTTTATGTTATTAATTATTTCCTATATGCAACAAACTTACGTAGGTTACTTGTTCTCGGCACATATAGTGTAACGACCCTTTCGATTATGAATCCCGGATTGACATTTAAATGAGTGTAATATATACATTGAACATATTTATGCGCTATGAATCATATGAATCCTAAAATCTCAAAAAAACTAGAAAAGAAAACAACAAAGAAAACCCCCCTTATGCTAATTCATTGAAAACTCATGTAGGAAAATTTCTCGGAGGAGAGAGCTCAAAGGTAGCAATTGCAACAACAACAAAAGGCACTAGATCTAAAGCCATTGTTTAGATTAAAGAAATAAGGAAACAAGAAAGGGAGGAAGCACTGGTGACTCCATCCAGAGGAGAAACTGGAAAAGAAGTAGAGGTGGTAATAGAAGAGGTTGCATTTGTTGTTGGGAGGCCACACAAAACCTTGGAACATCCATAGATACCAAGTAACCCGATGGTGGAACCATCACTCAGTGGAGAAAATTCACCACCTCCCTACAAATTGCTTGGAAACATGGTAGAAGAAGAGAGAAACATAGCCAATGAAACATAGACATTTGGATTCCCCATACTGGATATTGCTAAAGACGTTGCTATGAAGAACATTCCATTATCTTCACTTCCTCATTTCCGAGGTATGTTGACAGAAGATCCTGACTCGTTTTTATTTGAATTTGACATATTTTGTAGGATCTATAACTACATAGATAATGCTCAAAAATTAAAATTTTTCCCAGCCACACTAAAAGATTCGGCACTGCAGTGGTTCATGAGCTTAGGGGAACACACAATTTTGTCTTGGGATGGTATGAAGGATACCTTCCTCCAAAAATACCAAGATTACTACAGACCTAGGGACGCTAGGAATGATATATTCAAAATGCAGCAATCGGAAAAAGAAAGCTTAGAAGACTACTTGGAGAGGTTCTTATACAATTACCAAAAGACTAAGAAGTTTTCCTTAGAAACAACTATAATTAGGATTGTCTTTCTAAAGGGTGTGAGGGATGATTACATTGAAGTGTTAAACCTCATGAGTTATGGCGATGTATACGGAAATCCATTTGCAGACATAGCAGAGTATTGTAAAAGATACTCTCGCTGTCAGGCTAAAACGAGGAAAAGTATAAGGGACCCTACCAACAAAATTGCTTAACCCACATCCATAGGTGTCACGAGGATTGAACTAGGAAATCTATTGGAAAACTTTAAAACAGATATCGTAAACACCATCAGTTCCAAACTAGATACCATGAAAATTAAAAGAAAACAAGAGGAAGAAAATACTGCGTTAGCAATTTTCTGTCATCAGTGTAGGAGGAAACACCCTGAAAAGGAATGCCCCCTCAATGTTATTGAAATATATGGTCTTTTCATAGAAGACCATCCTACTAATGAATTCCCTTCTCTTCCTAGACTCAAGGCCATGTTCAAGGGAGGAAGAGAACCTGAGACATCCTACCCCCCTAGGAGACCATGGAGACAACAAAACCCCAACATGTTTGTCAACCCAATTACACAATACCCCCAATATCAATGGGTACCCCCCATGTCTTATCCTCAGTGGTCGACACAAACCCAACCTTGGAAATAGGGGTGGAGAGGACCTATATATGGAAATGTCCCCTTTCAACCAAAAAAATTTCCCACCTATCCACAATATCCTTCGAATATTTCACATTTTCTCCCAGGATTTAACCCCCCTGCTCTTCTTCCACCCCCACAACTACAACAACCACTTGCACTACCCATGAATCCAAATATGCAGCAACCAATGCAAGCTGCACCCATCAAAAACCCTCCTCGGCCTACCCCTATTCCTGCACAACCTATCCCTAATCCAAATAATAGATCGACACAACATATACAAAATGTTGAAGTACAAACCTTTCCTACATATGTAATAACGCTAGCTCCATTTAATGGAATTGAATTAAGATCAGGAAGGATTGTAAACAAAACAACTCCCACTATGGTCATTCAAGAAGAACAAGTGCATAATCACACAAACCAAGAAGAACAAGTAGATGTCCAAATGGTTCAAAGAGAAGAATAGATGACTGATCCATTGAATGAAGAAAGAAACACTCCAGTACCACAAGAAATCCCTTCTCCCAACTTCCTTGTAGAAGAAACACCCCATGAAATGAATCCCCCTTACCTAGAAAGGTTGCTCGTAAAGAAAACTGAGGAACCTCTAGAACATAATCTAGAGACTGAACTCTATAATATATGTGTAAAGATCCCACTACTACAGGCCATTAAAGACATACCTATCTATGCTAAAATTGTAAGGGACTTTTCCATTAAAATGCCAGGGAGAAAGAGGAAGGAACCTCCTGTCATACGGGTGGTAGGGAAGTTATCCGAATTTATAACAGAAATGCCTTCCAAGTATAGTGATCTAGGGTACCCAGTGGTAACCATAGAAATCAATGGTGTTGCCTTACCTAACACATTGATTGATCTAGGGGCAGAAATAAATGTGATGTCAGTAAACACTATGAAAACACTGCAACTAGATCACTTAATACCTACACAAACTTTGCTAGAGCTTGCAGATAAATCAGTCATCACCCCAATAGGAAGTTTAGATGATATAACAGAGACATTGGCCTCTTGGGATCACCCTGTGGATTTCTTGGTAATCCATCCCAAATCCCCCAAACCAGGGCACCCAGTGGTACTCGGTCGACCTTGGTTTGCCACTGCTGATGCATTCATCAATTGTCGATCTGGAGAAATGACAATTTCCAATGGCACTCAAAGTTAGAAACTTATCCTTTTTCCCCCTGCCCAACCAGCCACTGAAGTTCCTCTCTGGTTGGAGAATCCTTATGGGGAGGAGGACTGTACTCAGCCCTTGTTGACACTTGAAAAAGTAAAAGGAGTACAAGAACACTCTGAAGAAAAAATCCTAAGTCTATTCTTGGCTACTTCGGCATGCATTGACTATCCCCAATCTTTCCCTAACTACACACACATATTTAGCCCTAAATTTCCAGAAACTTGGCACCCTTCCACTTCTACAATAGCCACTCTTTCACAAGTATAGGAAGGGAAGGAATCTATTGTCCAAGCTATTGAAATCAGTCCTGGGAATTCCTTATATATCAATGCTAGCCTAGAAACAGATCAACAACAAAAGTTGGTACAAATGATTCAAGGGAAATCTGATGTGTTTGCATGGGATTACTCTTACATGAAAGGGATCCACCCAGATACATGTATGCATCATATTTACACTAACGATCAGATTAGACCTGTCCGACAGCTCCAGAGAAGAATGAACCCAGCCTTGAAAGATATAGTAAAGGAAGAACTCCAAAAACTCCTACAAGCCAATTTCATTTACCCTATATCAGATAGAAAATGGGTCTCCCCATTATTTATTGTACCAAAGAAAAACAGGAAATGGAGGATTTGTGTGGACTTTCGAGAACTAAACAAGGCCACCTATATGGACTACTTCCCTTTACCTTTCATAGATTAGGTCTTGGAAACTTTATCTGGGAAGAAGTACTTTTCTTTCCTGGATGGGTTTAATGGTTACAACCAAATAAAAATTTCACCAAAAGACTAGGATAAGACCACATTCACCTGTCCTTGGGGAACCTATGCCTATAGGGTTCTCTCCTTTGGGTTTGTAATGTCCCTGCTACCTTTCAAAGGGATGTCTTGGCTATTTTCTCTAATTTGACCAATGATTGTGTGGAAGTCTACATGGATGACTTCACGGTATATGGGGATGATTTCCAATAGGCATTGGATAATTTGAAGAGGGTATTGGTTAGATGCAAAGAGACCAACCTCTCACTCAATCACGAAAAATCGATAATGTTGCTTATTGAAGGAATTTTTCTAGGTCACCACATCTCTAGTACAGAAATAAGAGTGGACCCTGCCAAAATCGACATTATTTCCCAAATTAAGATCCCTAGCTCACAAAAGGAAATCCGAAGTTTCTTAGGGCATGTCGGCTACTATAGGAGGTTTATTCAATTTTTTACAAACCTAGCTTCCCCCCTTTTCAAACTAATAAGGAAAGATGCTGAATTCTATTGGGATGATCAATGCCAAATCTCCTTTGAAATCTTAAAAACAAAACTTTCAAGTGCCCCTACTTTGAGAGGTCCAAACTGGTCTCTTCCTTTCCATATCTGTACACATGCCTCAGATACCGCTTTGGGAGTTGTATTAGGACAAAGGGAAGGGCATATTTCTTATGCTATATACTTCGTTAGTAAGAACCTCTCACCTGCTGAAGAAAACTATATTGTCACAGAGAAATAATTTTTATCAGTAGTACATGCCATCAACAAGTTTAGACACTATATAACAGGATATGAAGTTTTTGTGCACACTAACCACTCAACTATCAAATTTCTAATGAATAAACCTATTACAAATGCTAGAGTAACTAGATGGATGTTGTTACTACAAGAATTCAATATCACTATCATAGATAGGCCTAGAAGAGACAACTTGGTTGTTGATTTCTTGTCTAGGCTTATCCATACAGGTGACAATACTCCAGTAGATGATGATTTTCTGGATGATAATTTATTTTCCATTTCTACTTTCACCCCTTGGTATGCAGACGTAGACAAATATTTGGTAACCGACAAGCTACCTCAAGGTGTGACATCCAGAGAAAAACAAAGAATCATTTAGCTAAGTGCCAATTATATGTGGCATGAGGATACCCTATACCGAACGGGACCTGATTTGGTAATCAGAAGATGTGTTCGGGAAGATAAAATGCAGGATATCTTCAGAGCCTTCCATGATGGCCCATGTGGAGGCCACTTTGTTGACAAAAGGACAGCTTACAAAATCCTACAATCTGGCTATTATTGGCCGACCATTTTCAAAGATGCAAAGAAATACGTGGCCAACTGCGATGATTTCCAAAGAATGGGAAAACCTACAGCAATCGACGAAATGCCACTCCAATCCCAAGTAGTAATCAAACCCTTTGAAAAATGGGCCTTAGATTTTGTAGGACCTATCAATTCCATGTCCCGCAAAAAAAAAACACATATTAGTTTGCATAGACTATGTAACAAAATGGGTATAAACCAAGGCCCTGTATTCAACTAATGAACAATCTATTGTAGACTTTCTCTTTGAGGAAATTTTCACTCGTTTCGGGGTACCTCGAGAAACAGTCACTGACCAAGGGACACAATTCACCTCAAATTTGGTCAAGACTCTTACCGAACAATACAAGATCAAACACAAAAAGTCTTCGCCCTATCACCCCCAAGCCAATGGCCAAGTGGAATCGACCAACAAAGTGATAGAGGCCATCCTCACTAAGATTATTCAGCTGCATCACAAAGACTGGGATGATAGGTTGCCTGAGGCCTTGTGTGCCTACAGGAAATCCTAGAGAAATACAACAGGCTATACACCTTATGATTTGGTGTATGGGAAGCAGGTACTACTGCCCATAGAGTTTCAGGTAAAGACCTTTAGAACTGCCATGCAATTAGGAATGCACCTAAATGAAGATAAAAAATAGAGGCCATTACAATTGAACGAGCTTGATGAGATAAGACATGATGCTCTACAAAGAACCACCCTGAGACAAGAGAAAAGGACCAAATGGCACGACAAGTACATTAAAAAGAAGTCCTTCCATCCAGGTGATTAGGCCCTCCTATATGATAGCAGATTCAAAAATTTTAAAGGAAAACTATCTACCAGATGGATGGGGCCCTATGAGGTTGATACAGTCTATGACAATGGTGCAGTAAGGATAAAGACTATTGATGAAAATCAGACTTCCCTTGTTGTAAATGGACATCGACTAAAGGTTTATCACAAACCTCTGTCAAAGGAGGATTTTGTCAAAAATGTTCTTCAGACTTCCAAAATGCAATTGGTAAGCAAGAGGGTTTCTCCTCCTGTTGACCTACCATAGTAAGTTCAAATTGCATAAATTCATTTTCTGTACATAGGTGTGTCATGAGATGAAGTTTTTCTTTATTTTTGGTGTAACTAACAAAGAGTATAGAGAGTCTTCTTTAAGTTTTTTAGACTCTTTAAAATTGAAAATACCGGTGAGCAGGAACTAGCCCAGGCTCGATAAAAATCCATGGGATAGTATAGAGAGTCTTCTTTAAGTTTTTTAGACTCTTTAAAATTGAAAATACCGGTGAGCAGGAACTAGCCCAGGCTCAATAAAAATCCACGGGATAGTATAAAGAGTTTCCTTTAAGTTTTTCAGACTCTGTAAAATTGAAAATACCGGTAGGCATTAACTAATCTGGGCTCGATAAAAATCCACAGAAAAGTAGTAGTTAGGATTATTATTGTATTGTAATAAATGAGGAAATGCCAACAAAAGCGTGGTCACCTTGGTTCCAGAAGAAGAGAAGTTTTGTCATCTCAGTCGCTGGTCATTACAGAGAACCCTCCTATTACAAATCTTTCCTGCATTATTCCTCTATAAACTTTGGAAACTACATGGCTTTTCAGACGAATTTGACCACAGAACACCAACTATTCCTATAAATCATTGTCACCATAATCATTGTCAAGATTTTTAAGAACTAGAAAAATGTTCATTTTTGTGCTTATCTCGCATTAATGATCACCTCTATGTTCATCCGGTATGAAGGGCCACCCCTGTACCAAATCATCTCATTGTGCCTATTTGGTATCGGATCCTATCCAATATAAAAGAAGGGACCATACGCTATTCCAGTACTAATTACCAATTTTACACACAGGTGATCCGACACTCAGGTAATCCGGTACTTAGGTGATCTCGTACCAACTACAAATTCTACACATAGGTGATCCGGTACTCAGATGATCCCATACCAATTTCAACTTGGCGCCCAGGCGATCAGGTACTTAGATGATCCCGTACTGATAAGAATATGATGGGCAAATTTCATCATGTTTCCAAGTTGTTGTCCAATTATTAGTGCTAGGACATATAGATTCAACACTTTTTTTCATGTTATTTCAAGGAATTAGACTAAATATGCATTTAGAACATCTGATTGCTCTTGGATCATGATGTACCCCTGTTTTGTCACGAATCTCTGTAGAAATATTAGACCTCACTTCCGTGAGGAGGAAGTGTCCTATGAAATATCAAGAGTGCAAAGTCATGATGTATTTTATCGGATCAAACTCATACTCCCTCTATCTATCCGGTAAATAAACCCCATGATTTGTTGTCGTACTATATGATATGACACGAACCATGAATCACATCATATCAAGTAATGATCCCAGCCGATTTCATATACATGAGTCCCGATCATAATGACCACATCCTTCCATGAATATCGTCTGACACCAAGCTTCCCACGAATCTGGAAACTATTAGTAGATCCAACCTACCTCACCATATCATCATGAGTATCGACGTGACCATTGTAATCTACACTTCCATTCATAAACACTCTTCTGGATGGCTCTGCCATCCAGATGAGCATTATTTACCGTTGTTGTCACACCGTCTACACACACCCTATGCCTTTGTATCCCTTGCATATTTTTCCCAACTGATACTCTATCATCCAGTACTCAATCCTTGACCCTCTGTCCATGATTTATCCACCCGAGAGAATTGTTTAAGCTAGCATGGGGGTCGACAGGCATGAGCCCATATTTCAAATATACATAGAAACAACAGAATATCAGGCTTGAAATAAAAAATATGAACAGGCAGGGTGGGTGCCATTCTTGGAGAAATTTAAAGGTCATCATGAGGGAATTTCACTCATCTTTGCACAAACATATGATGGAGAAAATGTGCATCTTGGGGATGTGAAGTTAACAATTACAGAGGCCACTATAGCAGAAGCTACAGGTCTCTCGATGGCTGGAGAAAAATACTTCAAGAGAGTGATCGTTGACAAAAAGCTCTATCAAAAATTCCTCAAGCCAGAACATCACGACCTCGATTGGACCAAAGGCGTCCCTCAAAGAAACATCAAAGAAGAATATTGGATGATGCTTATAAGTCTGCAAAAATTCCTCACCTGTGAAGGAAGGTATGTCGTGACCTTCATTTATGATTTAAATATTTTATCACATTTCGAGGGAGGACCACAGATTAATTTTCCCTACTTTTTATGGATGAGTTTAAAGAAAATGGCAAGAGGGGTGAGGTCAATTTCCAAGAAACCTAAGACTAGCCTTCATCATCACGGTTTAATCAAACTTCTAGTTGTTCATGCTTTAAAAACACAAGGGGGTAGTTGGAAGTAGTTACTCCAACAGAGTTTCGCTCAAGAAAAATCCAAATCAGTTGAGACACAGGAGGCAGGGTCACACAGTGATGGCTCAAGCAAAAAGGAAAAGAAAGACAGAAAAATGACATCAGGAGGTAAAGAAGACACTGTTATGCCCAGCTCATCTCAGCCCATTGAGAAATCAGTGACATAAAAGTCTTTCGTAGGGGAACCTGTTATATCAAGAAAGAAGACAACCACTCAATTCTAGAGAGTAAGTCCTACCTCGGTTCAAAAGAGTAAAAGACAAAAAGAAGGCTCAGAACCAGGTGGTCAATCAGATAGCGTTCCTAAAAGAATTGTTGAAATGTCATCAAAACCAGCAAGTCAAATAGAGAAGACCCCTGACTTCCATTTACAAAGCAAGAAAAAGTTTGCACAAGCTAAAGCATCTAGCTCGGTCCTGTGCCATAAAGACCAACAATCATAGAATAAGAAACAAAAGAAGGAGGAGACAGATCAACAAGAAATTTTACCAGAGCCAATTGTAAAACCCCCTCTGAAATCCTCTAAGGAATTGAAAAGTATTTATGAATTTACTCGGCCTTCCCAAAACTCAGTTGGTGAACCGAAGGAGACCGCTAAGGTGAAAAGTAAAAATAAAAAGAAACTAGAAGGGAAGGAGGCACAAGTTCCAGAGCCCACGCCTTAATCTTCCAAGATAGGAATACAGGTTTGCCAGCAGAAGCAAACCCTAGAATTTACAATTCAAGCCTGCAAGATAAAATTCAAGTCAACACAGGAGGAACAGGTGTCCAGGCCTACCCCTGTCAGTAAATCTAAGAAAAGGAAATTGTTTGAAGAAACTCCTAACCATGTCAGCAAGTCTAAGAAAGCCTCGCTACCCATATGCAGGACCACCATAGGTATGGCCAAACAGGCGACAACTCCAAACATACCTTCTCCTCAAAGAGAATCCATGGATATTCCAATTTCTCCAAAAAAAGGGAGTGGTTGGGGAGCTACCATAAGAGAAATAGAAGGATTGGTAACAATAAGTGAGACAGAAGGGTTGGTGACAAATACTTTGATAGATTTGAGGAAAGGAAAAGAAGCTCGAGAGGTGGTAACTCAGGAAGCACTCACACCAAGTCCAGGCAAGTCCCTGAGCATATGAAAGATGATAATAAAGGCTCCGAGGAGTCTGAGGAAAGAAAAAGAGGCTCGAGAGATGGTGGCCAAGAAAGTACTCACACCAAGCCTAGACAAGTCCCTGAATGAACAAACATTATTAACAAAAATTGAGAGATTGAAGCAAGAAGTTGAAGAATACAAAATATTGGGTAGGCATATCAAGGCAGAGAATGCAGAATTGAAAGAGCAGCATGAAGAGGTCTCTACCAAACTTAACAAGGTCTTGCGATTGATCCATTACACTAGGGTGATCAAGAAGGAATTGAAGAGTGAAGCTTCTGGTGTTAACATCTTGCAATCTGAGGAATGACAGAGGAGGGTCCAATTGTGCAAAAAGTTTTTGGGTATCAGTTTTTGATAACGTTACATGAGGACATGAAACATCTTTAGCATGGGGGAAATGTTGAGTCTCTATTTTGACATAGATAATGCCCTATATTACCCTATATCTAAGCCTTTTTGCCTTTGTTGTAAACCTATACTGGACTACTCCCTCCCAAAACACATGCCTAATAGCTATGTCATGTCCACAAGAGGTAATTGATGATTTAAATCATGTTTGTTTAACTTTCTTAAATTATTTCGATTGAAAATGTTTTATTTTGTATAGTCCTAATGATTTGATTTATGAGTAGTCTATCCAACACTACCAGACACCGTGTAATCCGGTACCAAATCCATTCTGGTACCCAAGCTAGTTTTAATCTGGTACCAAATCCATTACGGTACCAAGACGTGTGTTATTCCGGTACTACCTGCTCTACTCTATTCCGGTACTAGACTCGTGACCGTGTGCAATCCGGTACCAGAACCTTTGTTTCTAGAATGCGCCAGTTGGACCAGAATAATGGTGAATATTTCGAGAAGAAAGTTGGATACAAGCGCCCGAGTCGGTTTTCCAATTGCAAGAGACTCCATCGCTCATGCACTTCGTGTCATGAGGATGGAGTCGATTCCTAAAAATTCAATGTAAATCTTATATGTGAAATCTCTGAAACTGTTTTATGTTTATCCATAGATATTGATAGTATCATCTTACCTTATATAAGGAATGTTGTATAGATGATAGCAGGGGATAATAGCGAATGTAAAAAAGTATACTATAAGAACCAGACAATACTTATCATTGTCATGTATGAAGTAAAAGACTATTGATCAAATTTACCAGCTGAATTAATACAGAAGATCTTTTATGTCAATTCTTGGATGTGAGTGAAAAGGTTTAGTCTGTTACTTCCTTAAGAGATTCCTTGTTGGTTCGACAAGGGCCCACTGCCCCAACTAAGGTAAACCTCCTTGTATATGTTCTGTGTGTTTGTGTGGATAGTTTACAACAGTGTGTGTGTGATTGGTCTTTACTTCATTTTTAGGATTGAGCATTGAGCTAATCATTTTGGATTGGTGTGAATAAGCAAGTGTTAGATCGAATAGACATTTCATTCTTAGATGTTGAAGGTAACTATTTCATAATTTGAATTGTGGGATTGATATTTTGAGTTTATGATTGTAGTAGACCTAGTATCACAAGGGACCAGGAGACTTTATATTCCATCTTCATGTTCTATAATAAAGTCTTTCAGTTATACTGAACTTCCCTTGTGTTCGTTTGATTGAATTACATGAGGTTGAAGTTGGATTTTGTTTCAAGAATGGTTGGAATTGGTTGTTTTAATTGCTACAGGAGACAAGCTTCTTAAAGTTCATCTTTTCAACTCAAGCGCCTGAAATGAACAGACTTGTTTCTCTAGGACAACATCTCTTTGATTGATTGTTTGTTTAAGTTTCATTATCAGTTTTCTCTTCTAGGTTCAGAGAATACTTTGAAGTATTTAGAAATCTTAGAAACATGATTTTTATGTTATTAATTATTTCCTATATTATGCAACAGACTTAGGTAGGTTACTTGTTCTCGACACATATAGTGTAACGACTCTTTCGATTATGAATCCCGGATTGAAATTTAAATAAGTGTGAGATATACATTGAACATATGTATGCACCAACAATAGGTATTGTTTCTCTTTGAACATCTTATCTTCTAAGAAGTAGATATGAAAGATATGTACATAAACTATGTAAACATGGTATGTATAGGAATTATGAAGAATATTGTTACCTTGTCTTAGCAGAAGAAGTTTGTTTTGTCCTGCTTGGCCTTCTTTGAGGGTTCCCTTTCTTCAGCAACTAATGCTTCGTGTGTTTCCTTCCTCTTCTTTAACTTGGGACAATGATTCTTGTAGTGACCATATTTTTTATAGTTGAAGCATTGTGTTTTTGACATATCTTTCTCTTGATTTGATTTCTTCCTTGGACCAAACTTCCTTTATTCCTTCTTGTGAAATCTTGATCATCGTATTTCTTTTGGAGTTTTTATTTTGCACTAATCCTTGATTCTTCTTGTGCACAGCAAGTCCAAATTTCTTCAAATGTGGGATACTCCTTTCTTGTGTTCATGCTTGCGGCAAATGCATCCCATGTCTTGGGAAGACCATCGAGTACTATATTTACCAGTTCCTTCTCTGAGATGATTTCTTCAATAGCTTGTAGTTGATATCTTAACTGAGAGATTCTCATAAGGTATGATGTTATGTTGTCATCATTATTCATTTTCATGTCATGGAGCTCATTCTTCATAATCATTACTTGTCCAATGTTTATGACTGAGAAGAGGTTAGTTAGAGCATAATGCATCTTCTTAGATGGGTCAAGATGGGAGATGTAGGGTATCAAGTGGTATATTATAGAGTCCACTATGATACTCATGGTATTGATGTCACTATCTTTGAACTTCTTCATAACTGAAACGTTCTTAGGTTCTCTTTTCCTTCTTCGAATTGTGGTTCCGCAATATTTCCTTTCATGATATCCAACACTTTATTCTGGGAAAGGATGAGGTCAATCCTTGTCTTTCATGCTCTGAAGTTAGAATCCCCTTCTAACTTTTTCTTTGACTCCATAGAGTAAGTCATAGTTTCTTTGACTTGGTCAACCCTTGATTTTGACTAAAAAATCAAACTTGATGTCTTAGCTTGCTAAGACTACCAGGACGCGTGATAGGCTAGGGAAAACTAGAATATCCAAAAATTAGGTCAATCTCTTCACTTAAGGTTCCTCAACAAGAGGGTTAGGGTTTCGTTGCTGCAGCAAAAACTGGCTGCAACTGCAACTGCAACTGAGAAAATCCTCCCAATCTATCTTCCAGTGGTTAGACTATTCGAAGATAGTGTGGGCCCATAACATGTTAGAAATTAATGGATGTGCTTGTTTAACCATAGACAATATAACAATATTTTCACCCAACCATAGGCCGAAGCCACCCCCGAGCACCTTAACCTTGACAGAGAATGATTCTGAAAGTAAACCAATAGTCAACCATGGCTAATGCATAAAGATAACCAAGAATGTTCAGAAAGTCCAAATATAACCAATAGAAAGTTTGAGCCTAAACCAAGAATACAGATTGCGGCAATTATCAGTTGCAGTTTCTCCCCAGACTTACACACTTGCCTAGTTTCTACAGTGTGCACTTCTTCCCAGCTGAAATTCTAAGCTGTGTGTACAAAATGAGGTCTGGCTACTTGTATTTATACTGTTTTCTTGAGCTATCTGGGCTGACTTCTCATTCTAGATACTAAATACTTAATATTAATTATTTCCTTGAGCCGACTTGTCTGCTAGGGTTAGGTTTAATGCTTTATGGTTTCTTCTTGCTTCCCGAAATATTATATTCTCATCAGGGTTACACGTGGAGGTAAATACCTCCCGTAGCTACCATAGTATTAACACTAACCACATATAGATCCAACATATTAGATTACTATCAAATACCTAAGGGTTTTCGGCCCCTTCTAGGACACTCTCGCTCATCAGTATTTCAACTAGTGACACCTGCCACCCCTAGAGGAATGTTGGCTTCCATGATGGCCTTCCACATTGCCATGCCATCATCATCCTTTTTCCTCACTTAAACAAAACCCATGAAAATATACCACTAAGAATTCAATCTCTCCCTCACATCGATCGATGACTCTCATTCCTTTTCAAGATCTTCATCATCATTGATGACACTCTCTGGTGCCCATTATTCAATCTTATATACTCTGACAAGGATGCAATTAGAATCAATGATATAAATCTCATCAAGATAACTTCTAAAAAATCAACGGTCCTTGTCCTATCTCAAGGTTTCCTTCATCGTCTTACTTCACACAAGTCTCAACACTCGATCGCTCCTAACAACAATGCCTTCCCCAACGAAGGGCTGAGTTCTACTCTGCCCTACTAGATCGATGACTATGAGCTTCCCCATCTCAAACACAGGGTTTTTATACTAGATAACATCTCAACTTTAGGACTTAGCCTATTCTAGGGGTTCTTTAATATCTTACCAGGACTTGAAGAGTTCAAAACCTACTCTGAGACCATCGAAAACTCCCTAACTTTGTAAAAAGGAAGATTCTTGCATATCTTGCAATATTTCCACTTAAGGATGGGAAATTCTAACAGGACTTGAGCTCCTCACTCTACCCAAAAATTGTTAGAGGTAGGGATACCCCCTTCATCTCCCAGGACCAGATGGTGCCACTTGGAAAGAAATAGATGTGCCACTTTCAAGGTCATGGATGGTGCCACTTTCTGAGTAGACTATGGTGCCACTTGGTGAGAAGTTGGTTCCACTTTCCAAGCCACAGATGGTGTCAGTTGGTGAGAACTTTGGTGCCAATTTTTAGGTTGTGGATGGTGCCATTGTAACACTGATCCAGATGGATGTTGGTGGCCTCCCACCTATTCCAACTAGCTCATTTTGGCAGTTTTCCAGTTTGGCATTTTTTTCCCTAGTTTTCGGGTCCCTGACTTGCGGGGTTGTTTTGAGGCCCTAAACAACGTTTTTAGGCTCGCCACAATCAAAATGACCTTTGATATATAGAAACAAAATGTGTATTCCTCACATAAACCTTTCCAATGTGCTATCATGTGCCTAAAATGAAGATTGTATGCAAAATTTATGACCACGGGAATTTGATGTACTAACTTACCCAAATGGGGCCCGCGTGACTTTTGGTGCTTCATCTCCTAAGGTTAGATTTTTGGATGTCTAGGGTTTTTTACATTCCTGTTTAATGTAAAAAGGACTTCAGAGCCTCATTGTAATCATCTTCTTGTGAATAAGTGAAACCGTCACATCTCTTCTCAGAGATAAGCCGCCATCATTCTAGCAAGCTTGTTTCCGTTGCATTTTACAGTTTCATCTTATTTCCTTATTGAATAGAAACCAGTTTTACTGTATATCTATTATTTTGTATTAAACATATTTTGATAATAATCTGTATTCATTTTGTTCTACAAATATACTCTAGATCAATGGTATCAGAGCGGTCTGCTCCTTTTCATTCTTAATGCATGTCCCCAACGAGGTCAAGGTACAAAAAATTGGGTCTCGAGCTTGTTTCTCTTGAGGAAAAAAGATCTCGCACTCCCAAATGACTTCCCATTGGAGAAGAAAAGTAGGACGACGAGACATGAGATGCCTTCAAAATGTTGCTTGAGGAAGTCCTCACGTAACAGAGGAATGAGATGATGGATAGTTTTGCGCAAATCCTTCGGCAGCTACCAACAGGCGACACATCTTCTTCAAACAGAGGCGTCGCCCCCTTCAAGG
Organism: Picea abies; assembly: GCA_900067695.1. Lineage (NCBI taxonomy): Eukaryota > Viridiplantae > Streptophyta > Pinopsida > Pinales > Pinaceae > Picea > Picea abies. The sequence continues at coordinate 8,106 of CBVK0100020591.1, read as the reverse complement.
TACAAATCAACTTCGATATTCCTATATTTTAAGGTCAGATAGATGCAAATGCGATAGACAAATGGTTGAATTTGCTAGAAGGGTATTTATCTATCCATAACTTCTCGAATAGAGAAAAGATTACTTTTGCACTCCTCAAATCTGTTCCCCATGTCAAATATTGGTGGGAAACGTTTTGTGAGCAAAAGGAAACAGAGGAACCCTCATTATTTACAGTCACAGTCACATGGGAGTCCTTCAGGGATTCTATTAAGGAACAATACTACCCTGTTGGAAGTTATGATGACCTAAACACAAAATGGACCACGCTACGGTAAGAAAGAAACCACGTGGTGCCCGAGTTCACAAATATCTTCCATACCTTGTGCACCAAGTTGGGTATCAACGATTCTGAGTGACATCTGGTGTTTAAGTATCGCAGCGGTCTGCATAGCTACATCGAGTACAAAATAAAGTTTTTGGATATCTCATCCTTGGGTGAGGCCTATCGATATGTCGTCGAAATCAAGCAGAAGCTAAAATAAAAGACACGAAAATTTCGACCTGGAAACCCCTCACAACAAAAGCTAGGAAAGGGCGGCCCGAACCAACAAAATAAAGGTTAGAGAAAAGACGGGCAGCCTCAGGACAACCAGTCCAAGCTACAAGAAAAGAAGGACACCAAAAAGACAAAGAAAGATATCGGGAAGTGGTGCAACTTCCATAAGATCCCCTGGCATAACACTCTTGATTGCCACTCGAAGTAGTCGTTGGTGGCTGAGGTGAAATCCTATGAATAAGATGCAGGTTCCGACTCTAAGTCAGAACCAGAAAAGGGGAGACATATCATTGATGCAGAACCCAGTGCTATCATTTCTACCACAAAGCTCTAACCCGGTGAACCAGACGAGCTAGAGGAAGGCAAGCACATTTTTCATTCACACAAATAGGTGAAGGGTACCCCACTGCACTTCATCATTGATATTGGTAGTCAGAAGAACCTCATCTCAGCAGAGGTTGTCAAGCAAATCACCTCGCTGACAATGTCGCACCTGCAACCCTACACCATCGGATGGCTCCACTAAGGAAGAGACATTTGTGTCAGCCAACAATGTCGCATTTATTACGACACCAAGCCCTTCAAAGATGAGGTATTGTGTGATGTTTCACCTCTTGAAGTTTGTAATGTTCTTTTGGGCCAACCATATTTATGGAAATGTCATGTTGTATATGAGTCTAGGCCTTGCAGTGTTATTATTACTTTGAACAAGAAATTATACAGGATACACAAGGCAATCCCACCCAATGTTATTTCCTTGGTCTCTGCCAAGCAATGCAGAAAGGTCATCTCTCAGACAAGGAAGTTTGTCTTCTTCGTGATTCTCTCTAAGAATGAGCGAAAGATCGCAACCACATCCATGGTCTCCGCGGTCGAACTCTCCACACAACAAAAGAAAGTGGATGAGGTTGTGGAAGAATACTCAGATATCTTCTCCTCACCTACCGGGGTACCTCTGCATTTTCAGGTCAAGAACCACATCGATCTGACCCCCAACACATCGCTTCCCAATGGACCAGTCTACCATCGCTCTCTGTTAGAGAATGAGGAGATCAATCGACAGATCCAGGAACTGCTCCATAAGGGGCACATCTGTCCCAGATCATCACCTTGTGGGAGCCCAATCATGTTGGTACAGAAGAAAGATGGAACCTGGTGAATCTGCATTGATTACCGGGCCCTGAATAAAATCGCAGTTAGAAATGGGTACCCGATTCCTCGAATTGACTACCTCCTTGATCAACTCACGGGAGCCAAATAATTTAGTAAGATTGATCTGAATTCTTGCTACCACCAGGTCCCGATAGAACATACAAATGTATATAAGACCTCCTTCAAGTCAAAGGAAGGTCTTTTTGAATGGTTTTTCATTCCCTTTGGTTTGACAAATGCTCCAACCATTTTCATGAGGATGATGGATGATATCGTGTGACCATTCACCAATACTTTTGTAGTGGTGTATCTGGATGACATCCTCATTTACAACAAGGCTTGGGAAGAACATTTGCATCATATTCAGTAGGTTTTACACACCCTGTGGTAGCACCAACGTTATGCCAACTTGGAAAAATGCTCCTTCGGCATGGACAGGGTTCATTACCTGGGCTACATCATTGATCAACATGGTGTACATATGGATCCAACCAAAATCCAAGTCATATATTACTGGTCATCCCTAACCACACTTGCTAAGCTTCAGAGCTTCTTGGGCCTTGCCAATTTCTACCACATGTTTGTGCTGGGATTCTCCCATATTGCATGGGACATCGACCAAGTAACCGGGGGTGGTGTTAAGAATAAATTTGTGTGGGGTCAGTCCCAACAACAAGATTTTGATTATTTGAAGCAACGCTTGTGCTCAATCCCTTTATTTTCACTACCATACCTTCAACAACCCTTTGAGATTGAGACAGATGCTTCAAAATATGTTGTGGGCATCGTTCTCACTTAGCATGACCACCTCGTGGCCTATCATAGTGATACACTATCATATGTTGTTCATAAGTACCCTAATTACGACAAATAAATGTAATCCATTGTGTAATCTTGCCACCAATGGAGACATCACAATCTTGGGAAGGAAACAATCATCCACACTGATCATAAGCCATTGCAATTCACGCAGACACAAGGACAATTGTAGAATGATTTCCATCAAAAGTGGTCCATGTACTTGCAGTAATTCCACCTCAACATCAAGTATAAAATGGGAAGCACCAACCACGTCATTGGTTGCCTCAACAGACTGCCAATCGCAACACTCACCACGGTGCTAGACTATTGTAGCCATGAGACCTCTGGATGGCCCCAACTCTATGAGATAGACTCAGACTTCACCACCACCTACTAAATGTTGGGCACAAACGGAGTTGTCGCTAATTTCCATCTTCAGGACGGGTTGTTGTGTCATCTAGGCTATATATGTGTTCCATAAAGAGAGCAAGTGAAACTTATCTAGGAATCTCACTACAGTTGGGTGGCAGGACACTTCAGTGTCGAAAAGATAGTGGAAATGTTGCAGAAAAATTTATACTGGCCGAAACTTGGACAAGAGGCCATCAAGTATATCAAGTCTTGAACTTCCTGCGTGATTTCCAAACCTTCCACTAAGCAATAGGGCCTATACACCCCTATTCCTACTCCTGACATGCCATGGGAATCCATCTCATGGACTACATGCCGGGCCTCCCCTCCACCAAACGGGGCAATGGCTGTGTTTTTGTGGTTGTGGATCGCTTTTCTAAGATGGTGATTCTGGCAACCTGCAAGAAGAGCATCACAACAAAGGCCACTACTAAGCTCTTCTTTGAATGAGTCTGGGTACATTTTGGAATCCCACAAACCATTAACTAAGATCGGGACAATCAATTTCTCAGTGCATTTTGTTCAAGCCTCTAGTCACTGTTGGACACCAAGCTCACCAAATCCACGACCTTTCACCCCTAGAAAGATGGCCAAACTGAGGTCATAAATTGAATGATCGTGAATATCTTGCGCATGTATAATTCCAAGCACCCTCGCACATGGGATGAGAGTCTCCCCTATGTTCAACATAGCTACAACCGAGTCTTGCATAGCTCAACCGACCATAACCCCTTTCAGGTGGGGTTGGGATTCCAACCATTAGGTCCCAGAAATGTTGCACTACCCCTTGCGGTCACCTCGGCTGACTCATCTCCTACTGCAACTAAAGTTGTCAAATCCACCCGGTTCATTGAGCGAATCCAACACATCCGCCAACAGGTTCAGGATATCCTACATAAGTCTAATGACAAGTACAAGCAATGCCATGATCAACATAGGGTGCCACATAAGTTTCAGGTGGGTGAAAAAGTTTGGTTTCACTTGTAGAAAGAGCACCTAATAGGACCCCATCACAAGCTTCACCCACTTCGTTATGGGTCGTACACCATCACAGGGCCCACATGACTTTTGGCGCTTCATCTCCCAGGGTTAGGTTTTTGGATGTCTAGGGTTTTTGACATTCCTGCTTATTGTAAAAAGGTCTTCAGAGCCTCATTGTAATCATCTTCTTGCGAATAAGAGCAACTGTCACATCTCTTCTCAAAGATAAGCCACCACCATTCTAGCAAGCTTATTTCCGCTGCATTTTACAGTTTCAGCTTATTTCCTTATTGAATAGAAACCAATTTTACTGTATATATGTTATTTTTTACTAAGCATCTTTTGATAATAATTTGTATTCATTTCGTTCTACAAATATATTCCGGATCAAACACACTCTACCCCCTAACCCTCTCTTAGGTTGGTGGGATGTTAAAATTTTGTCTTCTTCAACTTACTTCATTTCGAGAAATACAGTCTATAATTAGATTATGCTCATCGAGATATTTCCAATGATTTTAATCTTGCACAAATCCAAGCTCACTATCCAAAGTTATGATATCTCGACGTTTTCCAACTCCCTTCCATGTGGCTACCTATCACTCGCGCCAGCCGACATGGAGCTTGCCTCCTTGCTAGTCAGCTCAACAATTCTGATCTCTCGAGACCCTTCTTCATCATCGTCGGGGTTCACTCCCTCTCATGGGGACATAAGTCACCCTGGTCCCCATAGATGAACTCTGATGAGTTCAGTCTCCAGATCTAACGACTCTCAGACCTTGACACCCAATGACTCTAATCACATTGATGCCTTCAACTTGCACGATGATTAACGCTTGTCATTTTAAACTCTCCAAAGGTAACTAGGTGGGACCTATGAAAATCTATGGTTGATATTATGTCTCATCTATTTATCGATCAATGGCCCTTGTCTAACCTTATAAAGGTCTTAGTCATCATCAAAGTGCACTTGCTTCAACTTTGAAGCCGACTCTCCATCCTTCAATGAATGACTAGGATATAACCACATCTGGATATGATAGATTAGATTACCATCGAATACCTAAGAGATTTTGACCCCTTCTGGGACACTCTCATCCATCGATATTTCAATTGGTGACACATGTCACCCCTAGAGGCATGTTTTCCCGCCATGTTTCCATGACATCATCATCCCTTTTCCTCACTTAAATGGAACCCATGACAAACTATGACTACGAATTCAATCTTTCCCTTACACCGAATGACGACTCTCATTCCTTTTCAAGATCTTCATTTTCGTTGGCGTCACTCTCTAGTGCCCATTATTCAATCTTCTATACTTTGAAGATGATCCAACTAGCATCAATGAACGAAATCTCATTGATATCACTCCCGATAGATCGATGGTCCTCGTCCTATGTCAATGTTTTTGTCATCTTCAGATGTCACACAAGTCCCTACACTCGATCGCTCCCAACAACTATGCCTTCCCCGACGAAGGGCTGATATCTCCTCTACCCTATTAGGTCGACGACTATGAGCTTCCTTGACTCAAACACATGGTTTTTCTACTAGATAATGTCTTAACTTCAAGACTTAGCCAATTCCATGGGTTCTTTAAGATCTTACCAGGCCTTCAAGAGTTCAAAACCTACTCTGAGACCATCGAAAGCTCCCTAACTTTGTAAAAAGGAAGATTCTTACATATCTTGCAAGATTTCCACTTAAGCATGGGAGATTCTAATAGGACTTGAGCTCCTCTCTCTACCCATAACTTCTTAGAGGCATGGATACCCCCATCATCTCGCAATGAAGTTTTTATCCATATCTTGCAACCTTTCCTCTTAAGCAACAATACTTCCAGGAATACACAACACCATACAATGATCACTTGACTTCGTGAATTCAACAAAATTAACAATGGAAATCAAAGCAAGCATTCCATTTTACTCAGAGCTTTCAATTCATTGATTTCAAGCATTCACATTTCCCATTTAAGTCAAACAAATGCATATTTACAACATTCATACACAATTAAATAGATCAAGTTGAACACTTATATGATCAGGGAAATAGTCACCACCAACTGACTGGTAGAGAACACCTTTCTTCTCAATCTTAGGCCATACTGTAGAGTTCCTTGATACAATACACTACCCCCATGAAAATCCATGATATCATAAGGGAATGATTCAACTAGTATTCAAATTCAAATTATCTAGGAAGGTTACTCTACTTCCTCTACTAACAACAACAAAAGTTTTTTCCTTCCCATTGATCTCAAGGCTTCCACAGGTTTATCATGTAGTTAATAAACTAGATTTCCTCTACACAAGGTAGTCCTTTCTTTGTTATGCAGTCCCTTTGCGACCTCCCCTTACCAATTCCATTTTCTATCCAGAAAGTACCAAGCTACAACCCTTTATCACTCCATTCTAGATCCAGTTCTTCTCTTTGTCAAGGTGATCAACATTAAATTGGTCGAGCTTCATATTTTATTCAAGGAAAGCTATTTGTTTTCTTATTCTTTTTTCGATTTGTGCCAATGAACTGTGAGCTCATCACTCAAACAATATTCCTCAGACTATTCTTTCTTATGCACTATGTGCACTATTCACTCCTGATACCACTCTAGGAAACCGATTATTCTCTATGTTCCTCTCCACTTCTTTCTCCCCTTTTCCTTTTGTGCGCGTCCTTCCTTGTGGTTCTTCTCCGTACACTTGGGTGATGTTTTCCATATTTGGTATCTTCCTCCTCCAATCCCTCTAGATTCTTGTGGCTTCCTGTAGACGCGACCTATTGTGTGCAATCCCAATCCTGAAGGGGAAATTCGTGGTGTCCTATTTTTTCTGGTCATTTCAATTGACCCATTGTCTTCTTCAAGGGACTAAAAATTGTCAACAACTATTATTTGCCTCAATAATCTATCTTGTTCCTCATAATAGTTCGCATGGCTCCATACATGTCTGGGTACATTGGTAGTCATATGTTTATGCCTTGCAAGCATAATCTAGATTGCTAAGAAATATTTTTATTTTCTTCACAAAAACATCTCAGCTCCACCTCTCCAACCCACTTCATCAATTCCAAATGTGATATCATGGATAGTACTCTCAAGGCATTTCCCTCCTCAGTCGGTTGTCTAGTGTTTTCATTAATTCAAAATATAATTATATGCTTCATAATCACATCATATGAAGTATTAATCATAATTGCAATCATGGGGTAAAATAGGGTGTTACATTCCCCTCCCCCTTAAAGAAACATCATCCTCAGTGTTTAAAACACCATGTATATACAATTATACGGAAAAAAAAGTGGGTATGCCATTCTCATGGCATGTTTCAGTTCCCATGTATTCTGATCTGCTTCAAAGTGCTTCCATTGCACCTTGAATTGCACGATGACTCGGTTCCAGAGCATTTTTTCTCTCCTGTCTAGGATGCATTATGGCTCAGGCTAGAATTCTCCCTATGGTTCCACCTGTATCATAGTCCAATCAATAACATGATTAGAATCATGAACATATTTCTTTAACAAGGATACGTGAAAGACAATGTGAGATTTAACAGTAGGTGGTAATGTAAGTCTGTATCGTACTTGCACCACTCTCTCCAAGACTTTGAATGGTTCACAATAGTGGGGTGTCAATTTAGCACACATTCCCATCCTCATGGAACTTCTCTTGGGTTTCACTCAGAGATATACATGCTCTCCCACTTTGAATTCTCTATGATTTCTCTTGCTATTTTCATAGCTCTTTTTTCTATCCCTAGCTATCTTCATATTCTGCCTTATATTGACCATTACCTTCTCCATTTCCTTTAAATCTGGTCCAAGGGTAACCTTTTCCAATGGACTGTCCAAGTTGATTGGATCTCTACACTTCCTTCCATACAAAACCTCAAACGAGCTCATCTTCAGTGATTCATGATAACCATTGTTATAGGAAAACTCTACCAAGGGTAGATACTCTTCACACAGCTTGGGTTGATGCATAACATGCATCCTCAACATGTCCTCTATTAATATGTTCACTCTTTCGGTCTAACCATATGTTTGAGGATGGTAGGCCATGTTAAATCCTATCTGTGTTTCCAATCCTGCAAACAAGATTCTCCAAAAATTTGAAGTGAACTTAGCATCTCTGTCTAAAATTATGGTCTTGGGAAAACCATGCAATATGAAAATTTTCTTATAGGTGAGATCGGAAGAGCGTCGTGTAGGGAAAGAGTGTA
>CBVK0100020590.1:0-37239 GCA_900067695.1 Picea abies | reverse complement strand
ACGAGATCGGTCTCGGCATTCCTGCTGAACCGCTCTTCCGATCTCACGTCAACACATTTTTTTTGCATGTTTGTCGTTTTGAACAGAACGCGATATCTCTCTCATATGATGTCCGTTTGAACCCAAACAAGTTGCATTGGGTTCATGACGATGAGGCCTACGCTCTCGTTTGATTTGAAGCGATTTCGAGCACTTTGAATTTTGAGCAAAATTTGATCCCCTGGATCAGGCAGGCTAGCAGTAAAGCCTTTTTGTATGTAAGATGTTTTGCTAGATCAATAGAAATTTTGTTTGTGTGCTTAAAACTAAAATTAGATTTAGAAATGAAATTTGTTTGTGTTTTGTTTTGGGGTTTTCTATTATTTTTATGCATCAATATAAAATTTAAATTTAAATAAGTTAGATAGCTTTGATGCTATGGCTCAAATTATACAATATGTGAGATTTAGTTTCCATAAGATTAATAATTCCCAAGCACATAAAAGATATGCAAGTATGAAATCGATATGTAAGTAGAGCAAAATGAAATATGAAATGCATCTAAACTAATATGAGCAATCAAGATGAAAATACATGAAATCAATATGACCTACGTACTTACATGGGGACTTGGGGCTCTAAAGATTAGGTGATGGGTGATTTCAGGTGAAGTCATACAACAAGTGCAACTAGCTGGCCATCTCATCAAAGTATCTCCCCCCGTGCTTAATCATGTAATACAACAAAGATAAGTCAAGCACATAATAATAATGAGTATAAAAATACATATAATCGATCATGAGATAAAACTCATGGAGATGGGTGGGAGAGAGGAAATATTGTTGGAAAGAGAAGCCATCATCTTGATCATCCTGCCTGAAAGTGTAATAAAAAGCTCGATCAATCCATCTTTGAAGAGGGATACTATATGTAGACGATGGCGCATCTTCATTCACGCACAAAGATCCACTGCTTGTTGAAGACCGAGAGGAGATGAGAGAGCGGAGGAAGACTGTATGGCTTCTCGGATGAGTGTTAAAATTTATCTTAAGCAGTTAAGTGTATTTAGAATTATTTAACTTTAGACTATTAAAACAATAATTGCACGCATAAGGATCATTGAAAGAAAGACATCCATAATATACACAAGATTTATCTTGGGAAACCCTTGTGCGGGAGAAAACCCAACAAAGCTTCTTCAATATAAATTCGTCAACAAGTACAATGTCTCTCTTAAGAGAGATATCTCCAAACAAAAGATAACAAAAAATAAACCAGAAACCTATTAGCACAAATTTTTACCCTCCAATTTCAACCTGATAGATGTGTTAGGACAATGGTACAAAATTAGCTAATTAAAGGAGTAGGGCCCCAATTGTCATAGACCAAACCCCTCTCTATTTGGGATAGTGCTTTCTAGCCTATGGGGGGAATCCCTAAGCACAATGAAGCACCTTGTTGTTGTCCTTAAGTGTGATTTTTGTGTATAAAACCTATAAAACAACAAGTTGTTCGTCTTGGACATCATGTGGAAGTAGTCCAAATGATGAGGGAAAATGATCGTCTATGCTTGGAGGGAACCTACGAGGTTAGCACAATGATAATAGAGTGTAAAGAAGAGGAAAACTATTCAAAAAGATAATATTTAACCATAATGAACCATTCATAAAATGACATATCAAATTACAAATTTACCATAATACCGCCATGAAAAGAGGTTTGAAGACAAACACACACTTCTTTATTGATGAATCTTACAAGAGTATTGTTTGTGCCACACTTGGAAAACCTACAATTGGTACAATGACTACTTTTCTCAAAGAGGATCCATTAGACTAGAAAACAAGAGAGAAGAGAATGAGAGAGACATTATGTTGCTACTGCAATGAACTGAGCAATAACCAATGACAAGCATCCAATATATAGCACAATGGGGGTGCATATCCCAAGGGAGGAAGAGAGGACACATGAGAGGTTAAGTTTAGAGTCTTAGTGTATGTCGGAGAAAAGCAGTGAGATGAGTGAGTGTGAGTGTGAGTTCACATGGAGTTAATGCACATGGAGAGAGGAGAATTAATGTGCCCTATAGGTTAGGGAAACATGAAATGAAATGAATGGTGAGTTAAGTGTGAGAAAGGGTTAGGAGAGGCACATGGGTTCATGAGAGGGGCTAAAAATAACTACAATTCCAAGTAACTCAGACATGCTGAGAGTTAACTAGGGAATGCGTCCACATGCATGAGAGAAGAGAGGGTGCATTTAGGGTGAGAGGAGAAGTGGAAGTGTGAGTGAGAAAAGTGCCCAAGTCAACTAGAGTGTGAGAGGTAGGTGAAGGCCAAAACTAGCCTCCAACACATGACTTGATGTTCAATTAGCTCAAGTGTGAGGAAGATTATAAGGCTAAAATCATGCAACCCCTTCCCAATTATTAATTATTCATCACATGCTCAAATATGGGGAATATGCGCCTTGTGCTTAGGTGGATGCCACATCATTCTATAGAGATGCCACAAGTCGACCTCTAAGGGTGCCACTTGACACTGTATGAAATATTTTTCGACCTGCTAAATATAGAAACTTCTAAAAATATAATCTCACTCCTAAGTTTTAGGAAACTATCCACATAATCCAGGATGACTGGGAGGTCACTGCCACACGTCACTGTCTAAAAGTAGACACTACTAAAAATAGAAAGTTCTTTTAATACCCTTGAATTTATACACATTGATCTCATCTATCCGCAAGGGATCCGAATATGCGATTAGAACTAACATGCGAGCCCTGATGCTCAACCTACTAAAAATAGTAAATTGGGCCACATCATGGTGGAAAAGATCCAAAATGCTCTGGATGTCTCAAGGATCAATACCGCGCTCTCAGAATCTGAATTTGGGGCCTAGAGCAAAACCTGTTAAAAATAGAAATTTCCTGCATGTCTCCTGGAAAAGTTTCATCAGGCCTAGAATCCTACAAGGAGTCATACTATATGCTCAGAACTGCCCCAAACTATCAAGAGACCCATTCAAATCGTGTCTCCTAAAAATTAGTAGTGCCTACTGTATGTAGACATCTCTCTCAAAATGCATGGAAACCAGGTCAACTCTAACTTTGAACCAAACAACCATGTACCAATCATATACATGTCTCTCATGGGAACCAACCTCCTGCTCAACACAAGTGCTAAACTCTGGAGAATCTCAGAATGCTAGCCACAATAGTGCATGCTGGCTCTTAACCCTCAATATTTTCAAGGGTGAAAATATAGGGGTTAACAATGGCGACTCAAGGGGACGGGATCCCTTTGTGGGATGTCGAGAACCATAAAAATCTATGTGTCCATAAAACTAATTGATGCCTTGTGAGAACTTTGTAAGATGTATCAATGATGCTTTGTGAAAATTGAATAAATATGTACCAAGAATACCCCTGTAATTGCGTGGAAGGAGAGGAGGCCCTGTAAGATGATGAAGAAAAAACATGTAAGCTGATCTGTAATACCAAATCCTTTCCAATGGGCCATGGAGTCAAAATATATAATCCTCCCATTGAAAACTGAAACCTGAAACCAAGTGGTCTCATCCAAATTCGCTACCTGCTACCACCCAAAAATGTACACTCCTCCTCATGGTAAATGTGTTGATGTCGACACAAGGGAGAGGATCACTTCATCATATGTTGATAATGTAAACACTTGTGAAGTGCGGAGGAACACCACCGATAATGTCAATGGGTCCTAAGGTACAAGCACAACCTAACACCATGAAAGATTTTTTGAAGTCGAACAGTGACACGGATCATCCAATCAAGGCCCAATGATACTTGACCTTGTCAAATGCGAAATAACTGCCAATGAGGCTAACAACTACCAAGGTGTTGTACTCTTGGGTCATCTGTAGATAATGTGTCGAAGTCAATACAAGATGACCTACTGAAAAGAAGAGAAATGATGTCTCTCTTCCCTCATCGTGAAGTGATAACTTAAGAAGGTCAAGATGAAAGAACTAGGTACCATATCCCTATTGTTGGATGAGGGGGATGACCGACTCAAATCATAGGACTCAATGACAAGAGATGAGGAGAAACGACATAAGATGACTCAAGACACTCCTAAGTCTCCTCATGCTACCATCCTAAAGGATCAATTCTTCGAGAAAAATGACAAATGGAACCCCCATCCATGGTCACTCTAATGATAGACACAAAGGCTCGACATGCGTAAGATAGACATTCAAATTTTGACCCAGGAAAAACACTAGCGGACAACCATTTATTCATGAAAGGGAAAAAACACACAAGACATGACCACATGTTGATATAACTAAGCACAAAATCAATTATACTTATGTAAATATTGAAGTAGACAATTGAAAGGAAAAAGACACTGCAAGGGAAATGTAGATTGTTGTCCTAAAACTTTGAAAAATCAGCAAGAAGGAAATATTGAAATGACATTGCGGAAAGGAAAGACAACTACCCTAGACCCAATTTTTTTTACCTCAAATCTTCCATGATTAAATCATCATACTCAAAGGACCAATGTAACCATGTGACCAAATGATCATTCCAACAAGAGGGGTCAACAAAGTCAACCGTCTAGGGGGACCAATAGTGAAATCTCATGTGACCCAAAATATCCTTGATGTATTTTTTAATGAAGGCATAACTGAAGGCCACTAGTTGATTGAAGGATGTTGATTGGGATATAAAACATGGTATTTCAATAGTAGGAAACGTGAATGCATGGGAGCCAAAACTCTTTAAATCATCTTGTTGAAATACCTCCATCATTCTAAGCTCAATCGGGTCATGATGAACTATGATATCCAAGCTTTGATCAATCATAGGATCCTGCAAAGGAACAAGATCTAGTTGTAGGACCATAGGTAAAGTGCAAGGGATATCATCCTCTGGTGGAGCCAAAAGTGGCTCCTCCTATTGTAATGGTGTCTGGTCAAGTTGTTCCTAGACCACTGCTATGATAGGAAAGGATGAAATCCCCTGTTGAATGATCTTTACTTGGTTAATCTATGGTTCCTCCTCTTGAATCTTTTCATCCTCTTGAAATTTTCCGTCTTCACTAATGGGAGGAACCAATGAAAACTATTGAGTATTCAAATCTTTACCTTCATCTTCTTGGAACTCTGCATGTGACTCAAATGGTGCAACCATTGGTTTTGGATGATCTAAAATTGGGCTATCACCCTCTTGTTCATCTCTAGGAACTTGATACGGTGCAGGTTGTGTTTTATCTTCATTAACGCATATTTCTTGCACTTCTGTAACAATCGGTAGTTGAAAGTCATGGATTAGAATGAAGCCATAGGATACCATAAAATATCTTTCCAACTTAATAACAACAACCCAGGCCTCTTCAAGAGTTCAAGGTTCCTTATTCTTGAGAAAAATACCCAAAATGCCATCAAATTCCTCAAGATAAAAAATCAAAGCACAAGCATCATTAGGCCTTATAGTAACAAGAAATTTATAATAATTTTTAGAAAAATGAGCATTAAAATTTGTGATAGTTTCATCCCCATTCTTTTTAATATGAGTAAAAACATTAATTAAGGAAGAATTGTCCGGCTTATTCACCCATATTTCAGTGAACTTCTCTTGGAATGAATCCCATCCATCAATGGAGGCATCCGAAAGGGATTTGTACCATGTTCGTGTCTCTCCCTCAAGGGTCGACACAAACATCCTCATCACTACATCCTCATGTTCCACCTCAAAATCATCTAATAATTTTGAAAAAACAACCAAGTGGTCCTCAACTAATTCTCCTGACCTTCCTGCAAACAAAGGTAAGCATTTAAGCCATTTACATGCAGGTAAGTCGTGAGGATAATCTGGGAATGCAACAAAGCTTAGTGGGTCAAAAGCATAAAATCTCCACATATTTTATAAATTTTCTCATCCCAAAACATTTTTAGGTTATCCTACTGACCATTGTCACTATGTACATCATGAGCATTTATCCTAATAATGACGATATTTATTTTGTTCTTTAAATCTAAAATGTTGGAAGATTAGTTTTGATCTTTATAAATCAAGTTTTGTCATTTATTAAACTTGAAACCATTAAAAAAATCATTATTATATTTCTTAATACATTATTATTACAACAACTGCATGAAATGGTAACAAATATTCATGAAATATTTCAACTTTAATCCAAAACATTTTTTGTCATTTATGTTTCTTAATGTAACAAATTACTACATTATGTTTCTTAATACAACAATTGCATGAATTAGTAATGAAAACTCATGGGAGATTTGAAATTAATACATAATGTTTTTGATAATTTAAATTATTTGAAAAAACTTAAGAGCTTATAATTCATATTAAAAATACATTGGATACTTTCAATTAATTCACTATACTTGAACATCTTAGGTTTATTTAAATAAAGTGATGTTAATGAATAAAATGTATATTATGTCCTCATCACAAGAACATCCTTTTTAGGTTTTGTGATGTTATGAATAAACTGTATATTATGTTTTCATCACAAGAAAAACTCTCTTACAAGTTTCGTATATAACGATCTATATATTATTAAATAAAATAAAAATATTTGAAACCTTAAAATAAATTTAGTGTAAATTCTACACTTTAATAAAGATTAGGAATCATTGAAATGAATAACTCTCTAGTCACCCATGCTTCTAAATAAAAAAAATTGTTTTGTTTATTTTTTAAAAATCTCCCTCTATCATTATAATTACTCAATCATCTAATTTTGCCATTTTATAATTATTTTCGTTTACATTCCAAATGTCTTTATGTTTCCTTGTGATTTATATTTCCTAATAATCTTTTTATCTATTTTTAGCACACTCTTATCAAGAAGTCAAGAATAAAAGGACTCTTTCAATCATCATGAATTTCTTTCAAACAATTTGGTTTTATGATTTTTCTTAAATTTATTTTTCTTTAGTTGGAAGAAATTGATTTCTTATCTAATCTAAAGTCTGCATAACTTTTACAATTTAATTTATATTTGTATTCTTGTGTATTTAATGCACATTTATTTATTCATAACATTGTATGTTTTGTTTTTTGAATTTTTAATTTTTTTTTTTATTTTCATGTATTTAATACATATATATATATTCAATTTGATTTGATTTAATACATATATATATATTCTATGATATTTTATTTCTAAAAATGTTATTACAATTATTTTTATTTTTATTTTGTTTCTTGTGATTTATGTTTATTCTATTTTTTTTTTTTTTTAATTTCTTACTATCACAATACATATTTATACTATCATCTACTCTTACTATCATCATTTTCCATTTTTATCTTATCTTTAATATTTTATTATTTTTATTATTTCTACTATACTTTATTATTTTTATTATTCCTACTATACTTTATTCTTTATTGTTTCATTTACTTTTATCATCACTTTCCATTTCGTCTTTTAATATTTTACTATTTTTATTAAACTCTTGTTATTAATATTTACCATTTTTATCATTTGTTGTCCTATAAATATTTACCATTTCTATTAAACTTCCTTGTATTGTTGTTTTAATTTCTTACATTTTTATGTTACCGTTGTTGAAAGATTTGTAATTTCTATAAAATTAATATCTTCTATTATTTACCATTTTTCTAAACTCTTTCATTTACTATTTTTCTAAACCCTTTCATGTTATCTTTATTTTATTTCTTTATTTATTAGATATTTTAGTTACAATTATTATAATTTCTATTAAAAAAATGTTATTTTATATTTAAAATTTTGTAAACTAGTAATTATTATTATTTATCATGTTATTTTTATTTTATTTCTTTATTTATTAGATATTTTAGTTATAATTATTATAATTTCTATAAAAAAATGTTATTTTATATTTAAAATTTTGTAAACTAATCATTATTATTATTTATCATTGAAATGAAATATTTATTTATCATATTTTTGGTTATGTTGTAATTTTTATAGAAATTATTTTATTATTTTTATAATTACAATTTATGTTATTTATTTTTTCTATTAATTGGAAGAGTTGTAATTTTGTCATTTCTTCATACAATTTGAAGATGAAATAAAAAAAACCATACCTTTATTAATCTAGTTCATTAAATGAAAATTTTATTATTTATTTTTAACATTTAATTAGTTTTATATATTGTATATTTAAAATAATTTAATTTAAAAACAATAAATATCCATTAAAGTTAAATTAATTAGAGGAGTATAAAATTCATGTATGTGATCAATACTAAGATTAGATACTACTTTAAAGTGCAAGGGTAAATTAAAATTATATTTATTAATCTAATTTATTAAACAAACTTATTTATTATTTATTTTTAGTATTTAATTAGTTTTATAGATTGTATGTTTAAAATAATTTAATTTAAAAATAACAAATATTCATTAAAGTTAAATTACAATTAGGGTAGTGTAAGACTTAATGTATGAGACTAAGATTATATACTACTTTAAAGTGCGGGTTAAAGTACAAT
The DNA here is from genome assembly GCA_900067695.1 of Picea abies. Taxonomy (NCBI): domain Eukaryota; kingdom Viridiplantae; phylum Streptophyta; class Pinopsida; order Pinales; family Pinaceae; genus Picea; species Picea abies. The sequence continues at coordinate 28,767 of CBVK0100020590.1, read as the reverse complement.
TTTGATAATAGTTTTATGCATGGAAAGAAGTTCATATGATACTTTAAAGTGTAACCTCAATGATGGACTCTCCATGTTATGTGTTGAGTAATAATTACATTCTATGGGTTAGAGTAATAATTACATTCTAGCTTGATTTAATAATGATTTTCTATGCATTATTAAATTAAATAAAAAAGAATGAAAGAAATTTAGAGATATTTTAAAATTTAATGAAAAGTAGGGATCATTCAAATATTCAAATGAATAACTTTTCCAATCGTCCATATTGTTGATGATTATAGCTACGTGAGACATTCTCCAGGACATAGAATGATTGATTCGACCTGAGAGAGAGCCCCTGAGATGGGTGTGTGGTTCCTATCTAAGACATAACTGGAACGTAGTGATGACCTCCTCCTTACAGAGAGTTGAGAAGAACTCCAGATGATTCTCCTGTGTAATGCAGTGAGAAAGGAGATCTGTTGAGTTGGACGTGCCTGTGGCTGAGCACAAGGTGAACGTGTGAATTCCCATGAGTTGGATGCATCGTTATGAGATAGAGATGAAGATGATGTATTAGCCTTCTTTGAGCAAAGAGTTGAGATGATGAACTCCAAATGACTCTCCTATGTAATGCAGTGGGAAAAAAAATATGTTGAGTAGACATGCCTGTGGATGAACACAGGTGAACGTGATCCTATTGATGGAGCACTAGTGAGTGTGGATCTTCTGTGAGACCAAGTGAGATAGAGATATGGACATCCCTATGGATGTGCCTCTAGTGGTTGAGCACTAATGGGTGTATGAGATCGCTTGCTATATTTTTCAAGATTCAAACCTTCCTGTAACCCTAATTGTAATGTAAAGGGTACAGGTTGCCCCCACCTTAAAGTAATTGATAATTAATGTAAAAGATAATTAATCTGGTTATTATTAATTATATTGTGAGTTAGAGAGGTCGGCCCTGTTGTGCCAATAGACACTTCTATTGATAGGTCAATTCTAATACAAGTAAAGGTAAATTCCCCATTGAGGAATCATATCCTTATGTGAGTTTGGAAATTTCAGCAAGTACATCTTCTTGGGAAAAGTGTGCACCTCTCTTGGGCGCTAGTCTTCTAGGGTTTGCAAGCACCCTCTTGTGTGCTAAGTTTTCTTGGTGGTGAAGGTCTTTCTCTCGAATAATATAGCAAAGGATTGGTTGGGTTTTCTTCCCTTGTTTAGAAGGGTTTCCCATTATACTTCTTGTGTACTTATGCATGGTGTTTCTTCTTGTGATCTTGGTTGTTGCAACAAAATTGTTTATGGTTTAAGTTAAATGCAAAAATAGAATGAACTTCATGCTTAAACCTGGAATATTGAAAAATCAACATGGTATCAGAGCATAGGTCTTAAAGAACTCTTGCATAAGCACTTAAAAGAGCAAGCCATCATCCTTCTGCAGTTCCGTATGACCTCTAAGGTTTATGTAGAAATTCATATGACCCTCACTTGATTGGCCCTTTCGGCACCTTACACATGGACATTGGAGCTAAAACTTAGATCAAGTTGTACGACCTTCCTCAGCGCATCTCCAGAGATATTCAAAGTGAATTTTTGAGGATTTTGAGTTTTTGGCCCTAGGGTTTCTAGGGTGCCAAAATTTTCTACAGAATCTTGATCTTAGGTGTTAGCACAAACATCTGTAGTGACAAAAGTAACTCAAAGGCGCTGTGAACTCTAGATCTGAAAATTGGCGCTACCGAAATTGAGCTCATAGCAGGCTGACCAAGTCCTTTGTTTTCATAGGAAACGTTCAAACGTAGCATTCAGAGAAACCCTTTTCGGGCTTGAAATATGAGCAAGCACACAGGTTCAATTTTCAACGGTGGAGATCCCATGTGTAGTTCATATTAGTGGCTCCCATGCATTCGTAGTTTCAAAGTCGTGCAAGGATTAACGACTAGACAAAAGTGTCGAAGTCCCGAAGTGACGAGAGGCTACCACGTCAACCAGGAGAAAGTCACTTCGGGAGATATTCATGCCCGTGTTCAAAATATCTCAAAGCTCGAAGTCCCGAAGTAATGAGAGACTACCACATCAACCGGGAGAAAGTCACTTTGGGATATATGGATGCCCGTGTTCAAAATCTCCCTAAGCCCGAAGTTTCGAAGTAACGAGAGACTACCACGTCAACCGGGAAAAAGTGACTTCGGGAGATATTCATGGTCACGTTCAAAAGCTCCTAAAGCCTGAAGTCCTGAAGTAACAAGAGGTTTCCACGTCAACCGAGAGAAATTTACTTCAGGAGATGTTCATGCCCACGAAGCCCGAAGTCCCAAAGTGATGAGAGGCTGCCACGCCAATCAGGAGAAAGTCACTTTGGGATATATTCATTCTCACGTTCAAAAGCTCCTGAAGCTCGAAGTCCCGAAGTAATGAGAGGCTACCACGTCAACCAGGAGAAATTTACTTCGGGAGATTTCCATTCAAACATCATGAAGTCCCAAAGAGCTGAAGTCCCGAAGTGACCTCCGGTTGCCACATCGCTTCAGGCCCTAGCACTCCACGGGTTTTTTTCAACTCAACACATGGTGCTCATCCATCAGTAGTTGTGACATCATATAGCGTCAGGCTGCCATGTCACTCTCGGCTCGTACCACTCTGGGAGTTTTTCATGCTTCACAATCCAGAATTCCCGAAGCCTGAAGTGTCGAAGACACATGGCGCTCATCCATTAGTAGCTGTGAAAACATAATGATGACAAGCCACCATGTCATATTTGAGAGATATTCCTGCTCGACATTCAAATCTCCTAAGCGCCAAAATCATATCCATCTCCAAACATGGTTAAAAGGATTCTGGACTTGGCAGAAAGATAAATTTTAGTTGGGGCACTAAATTAACAGGGTTACCCAGATCGTAGATTGCAACAAATCGACGACCATATTTCATTGCGGGGATAGAACATGCTCAAATGTTAAAATTATAGAGCGGTCTTGCAATCGAAACCATGGTATAGCAGAAGAGGTACGTGGTAGTTGGTGGTGAATTGTGGGGGTAGAAGCAGTGTGGACCCAAAGTGCCCTTTGAAACTTTCGCAATCACGTGCTGAAGCAGGTTCCATTCGAGAGAAAAATGTGGCAACAAAATCAGGGCGTTCCCATATCATAGATTGCAACAGATTGACGACCACTCTTCATTTCGAGGACGAAACATGCTTGAACGTTAAAATTCTAGAGCAGTCCCGCAATTGAAACCATGGTATAGCGAAAGAGGTACGTGGCAGTTGGTGGTGAATTGCAGGGGTAGAAGTGGTGTGGAACCAAACCTCTCTTGCAAAATTGCAATCACATGTTGATGTAGGGTCCATCTGAGAGCAGCACGTGGCAAGAAAAGCAGGGTGTTCCCAGATGGCGGGTTGCAACAAGATTGATGGCCACACTTCATTGCGGGGAAAAAAAGTGCTCGAACACTAAAATATTAGAGCGACCCCACAATCGAAACCACAGTATAGCTAAAGAGGTATGTGGAATTTGGTGGTGGATTGCGGGGGTTGAAGCGGTGTGGACCCAAAATTCCCTTGGCAACTTCTGCAATCACGTGCTTATATAGGGCCCAATCCAAGAGCAGTGTGTGGCAATAAACTAGGTGTTAAGCCTCATCCTTATCCCAAGGAGAAATCAGTTAATGAAAGAAGGACTGGTGGTTGAAAAAATCGACTTCCCCCTTAAATGGAAGCATGGGGGGTCTGGTCGAGGAGACATAAAACTGTCAGCCTGAAGTACCACAGAGGGAAGTTTCTCCTGCAAGCCCATACTGACCAGAATTTCCTTCTAAAAGAAGGAGCAGGAAAGACAAGAGAAGACGAGGGCCAACTCGCACTCCTAGTAGTGGTGGACGATTTTGATTATAAATACATCAGATGAATAAAGGAGGAGAGGTTCGTTCCCAAGACTGGAGGAGATTTTGAGAACTGTTTATGACTGTATATTTCAGTTTGTAAGTTGGAGGGGCATGTAGTTGTAAATTGTATGTTATTGAAGATTCATATGAGATGTTTCATATTTGTCTTCTATGCTCTATGTTCTATTCTTCATCTTGTTTGAATGTATTGTTGATTTTAAGGATTAAAACTTGCCTTTGATCGATAGATTCTTGATGCAGTAGATGATCTGTTGTAAGCTTGTCTATTTATCATTGTTTACTGTTTAGGCACATCTAAATTATCTTTGTAGAGAGGATCTCTTCTTAGAAAACATTTGTCTTTATGTTAATTCTCTTATTCTTCTCTTCATCATTATACAAATCTTTTGACTGATAGGGAGCTTAAATGCCTTCAATGAGCAGACTGTTTATGAATCCATAGCCCAATGGTCCATCATTGATCTACATTGATATCTGTTGTCTTTTCCTTTCCTTAAAGTCTTGCTGATCCACCTATTCAAACCAAATATTATGTTAAACTTTTTGATGGTTACTAAGCTTGCACTTTAGCAGTCAAAGCATAACTTTCAGTGCTAACTTTAATGGCGTCGTTGTCGGGGACAAAAGTGAATATATATTCCATGGGAGAATGAAATAGATCCAACTCTTGATGGTAGACAAGAGAGGGACACAAAAAATTAATGTAATCATCTACCCGACGACTCCACAATCAAAGACTCCACTAGGGAGGATCCTGTTGACAAAAAGATGACCATACAAAAGGGGATGACTAGGTATCAGCTTGTGAGCTTTCTCCATGAACTTTTGTTTTTCTTTATCAGCTCATTTATCTCTTTCCCTTTACATATCAAGAGGATTATCCTCTTCTTTGTTTATTCGGATGATCATCAACCTTCCTTTATATATCCATCCTTGGAAGAAGAAGACATGATGTATGCATGTGTTGTAGATGTTGATCTTGTATCTTCACCTCAACCTATTCATAAAGATGAGCTTTGTATTGAAATCCATCTTGAAGTTGATCACCCTTGTAACCTTGAGGAGGTTTAAACTGACTGAAAGCATTCTCTTATCTCATCACCTTCTATTGTTATTGTTGAACCTTTCCATCATCATGTTAAACTTCATATCCAACCCACTAGTCTTCAAACTAGAATCAGAGACAAGATGTTTAAACCTTTAAGCCTGCCATCTCACCTCCATCCTTATCCTCTTGATTTCCTTGAGTATCTTCCTCAGTTGTCAGAAGAAGATCATGTTACAGCTAAGAGGCATTTGATGCCTTTGAGAACTTTGTTGATCAATTCGAGATAGTACATGATGATGTTATTATGAGGTTTTTCTCTAGATATTTGATCATAGATGTTGTTGTGTGGTTTAAGGGTTTGAGAGTTGATTCCATTGGTTCCTGGATTGAGTTGTGCAATGCATTTTTAAAGTGTTGGGGTGAGAACAACTCCCTTGATCGGTACTTGGATGATTTTAATGCTTTGAGGAGAGGTGAATAGGAAGCCTTGGTTGTCTTCATCATGAGGTTTTATAGTGTTTATCATAACATGACAATGGAAGTCTGACCTTCCGAGACTGCTGCCATGGTGTACTATGTAATGGCTCAGCATTCAGAGTTTGTTCTTCTCTTGAGAGAAAGGAAATATTCATCCTTAAAATGATTATTTTAGGATGTTGAAGAAGTCGAGGAGAACATTCATGCTAGCAAGAAGATTCAAGATCGAGTATATTTTGAAAATCTGCACGCAAAATATGAGCAACAAGAGGATTGTCAATATATTTCAAATTTGCAGCAAAAAGATAGTGAGTATGAATCAAATCTAGAACATCAACAAGGTTGTAAGTATGTTTTACATTTGGAACTAGATTCTTCAGTATGCTCAGATTTTCCTATAGACAGGGATGCATGTCATGTTTATGATCAGTTTCCAAAATATTTTGAGCATGAGGTAACATATGATTTTATAGATAATCATATGTTCCTAGTTGAGCATTATCAATATGATTTAAATTCTGTTGTACGATTATATCGTGATCATTATTTTAAAGAAGAAGTTGTCTCTCCTGATGACCAAGATCTGCTTATGAAAGATAAAGAATGTTATCAATTTTCAAGCAAAGAGGCATTCATGGATGAACAGTTTTTTCCTAAGTATCAACAGGTTTCTGATCTTGGTTTCAAAGATTCTTTTGCAACCTTGTTGGAGTCAAGTTTTTCATATTTTCTGAAAATTTCAGATTTCATTTCACCTGCATTCATGGGTGAGTACGGTTTTCAGAAGGATTCTCTATCACTATTAGTATATTTTTGTTTTTATCTATTGATCAATGATAGAGACAAGATCATCTCACTCTTGAAATTACTTGAATGGCTATTGTGGAAATATTCTTTTACTTAACCAAATTGCTTACTTGGTTAGAGGTAGGGTAGTGTAGGAAATATGATTGCTTCCCCAACATTTTCTTTCCTTCAAGTTTGCAGCAGGTAATAGGCTCGCTTCCCAAGCCTTGCTTTCCTTAGTTTATAGCAGGTCTTTTAGTTTTCTTGAATAAGTGGCAATTGTTAGTAGTGTTTGGAGGTTGGTTACATAGATGAATCCATAGCCCAACGAATAAGGCGACTGGAACTGCTAAGGTTCTTGGAAGCCTCATAGGGAGGCCCCCATCCCAGTTGGATCCTAATGTTAGCAAAAACATTGGTAGCAAAAAAATTAACTCAAAGGCGTTGTGAACTCTAGATCTGAAAAGTGGCGCTGCCGAAATTGAGCTCACAGCAGGCCGACCAAGTCCTTTGTTTGCACAGGAAACATCCAAAAGTACCATTTAGAGAAGCCATTTTCGAGATTGAAATACAAGCAAGCGGTTAGGTTTAATTTTCAATGGTGGATATCCCATGTGCAGTTCATATTAGCGACTCCTGTGCATTTAGAGTTTCAAAGTCGCACAAGGATTAACGAGTAGACAGAAGTGTCAAAGTTCTGAAGTTTGGAAGTGATGAGAGGCCGCCACGTCAACTAGGAGAAAGTCACTTCGGGAGATATTCATGCCCGTGTTCAAAATCTCCCAAAGCCTGAGGTCCCGAAGTAATGAGAGGTTGCCATGTCAACTGGGAGAAAATCAGTTCAGGAGATATTCATGCCCGTGTTCAAAAGATCCCGAAGCCTGAAGTCCCGAAGTAATGAGAGATTGCCACGTCAACTAGGAGAAAGTCACTTCGGGAGATATTCATTATCTCTTTCAAAATCTCCCGAAGCATGAATTCCCAAATTAACGAGAGGTTTCCATGTCAACCAGGAGAAAGTTACTTCGGGAGATATTCATGCCCGCAAAGCCCGAAGTCCTGAAGTAACGAGAGGCTGCCACATCAACCGAGAGAAAGTCACTTCAGGAGATATTCATGCCCGCGTTCAAAATATCTCGAAGCCCAAAGTCCTGAAGTAATGAGAGACTGCCACGTCAACTAGGAGAAAGTTACTTCGGGATATTTCCATCCAAATATCCTGAAGTCTCGAAGAGTTGAAGTCCCAAAGTGACCCTAGGTTTCCACATCGCTTCAGGCCCTACCACTCCACGTGTGTTTTTCAACTCAACACATGGTGCTCATCCATTAGTAGTTTTGACATCTATAGTGTCAGGATGCCACATCACTCCAGGACTATACCACTTTGAGAGTTTTTCATGCTTCAGAATCCAAAACTCCTAAAGCCCAAAGTGTCGAAGTGTTGAAGACACATGGTGCTCATCCATCAATAGTTGTGACAACACAATGATGTCAGGCCACCACGTCATATTCGAGAGATATTCTTTCTCGACATTAAAATCTCCCAAGCACCAAAATCAACTCCATCTCTAAACATGGTTAAAAGGATTATGGAGTTGGTAGATGGATAAATTTTAGCGGGGGCGCTAAAATAGCAGGGTTACCCATATTGCAGATTGAAATAGATTGATGAACACACTTCATTGCGGGGATGGAACATGATCAAACGTTAAAATTCTAGAGCAATCCCGCAATCGAAACCATGGTATAGCGGAAGAGGTACGTGTGAACCCAAACCACCCTTAGCAAATTCCGCAATCACATGCTGATGTAGGGTCCATCCGAGAGTAGCACGTGGAAACAAAATCAAGGCATTCCCAGATCGCATATTGCAATAGATCGACGACCACACTTCATTGCAGGGACGGAACATGCTCGAATGTTAAAATTCTAGAGTGGTCCCACAATCAAAACCATGGTATAGCGGAAGAGGTACGTGGCAGTTGGTGGTGAATTGTGGGGGTAGAAGCGGTGTGGACCCAAACCTCCCTTGGAAACTTATGTAATCACGTGTTGATGTAGGTTCCATCTGAGAGCATCATGTGGCAACAAAAGCATGGCGTTCCTAGATTGTGACTTGCAAGAAGATCAATGACCACACTTCATTGTGGAGCAGAAAGTGTTCGAACACTAAAATATTAGAGTGGTCCCACAATCAAAACCATGGTATAGCTAAAGAGGCACATGGTAGTTGGTGGTGGATTGCGGGGGTCGAAGCGGTGTGGACCCAAACCACCCTTGGAAACTTCCTCAATCACGTGCTTATATAGGGTCCAATCCAAGAGTAGTGTGTGGCAAAAAACTAGGTGTTAAGCCTCATCCTGATCCCAAGGAGAAATCAGTTAATGAAAGAAGGACTGGTGGTTGAAAAAATCAACTTCCCCCTTAAATGGAAGCATGGGGGGTCTGGCTGAGGAGACATAAAACTATCAACCCAAAGTACCACAGAGGGAAGTTTCTCCTGCAATTCCATACTGACCAAAATTTCCTTCTGACAGAAGGAGAAGGATAGAAAAGAAAAGACGAGGGCCAGCTTGCACTCCTAGAAGCGGTGAACGGTTTTGATTATAAATACATCAAATGAATGAAGGAAGAGAGGTTCGGTCCCAAGACCGGAGGAGGGTTTGAGAACTGTTTATGACTATATATTTCAGTTTGTAAGTCGAAGGGGCATGTAGCTGTAAATTGTATGTTATTGAATATTCATATGAGTTGTTTCATCAGATTTGTCTTCTATTCTCTCTGTTCTATTCTTCATCTTGTTTGAATGTATTGTTGATTTTAAGGATTAAAATTTGCCTTTGATTGATATATTCTTGATGCAGTAGAGGATCTGTTGTAAGAGTTCCTATTTATCATTGTTTATTGTTCAGACACATCTAAATTCTCTTTGCATAGAGGATCTCTACGTAGCGAACATTCGTCTTTATGTTAATTCTCTTATTCTTCTCTTCATCATTATATATATCTTTTGTCTGATAGGGAGCTTAAATGCCTTCAATGAGCAGATTGTTTATGACTCCATAGCCCAATGGTCCATCATTGATCTGTAGTGATATCTGTTGTCTTTTCCTTTCTTTAAGGTATTGTTGATCCACCTATTCAAACCAAAGCTTATCTTAAACTTTTTGATGGGTACTAAGCTTGCACTTTAGCAGTCAAAGTGTAACTTTCAGTGCTAACATTAGGGTTTCTTCAAACTTATTGAAGAAATGTTTCAACTCAACAAGCATTCCCATGACACTCTCAAAGTTGATTGTTGGCAATCATAATACCAAACAAAAACTTTAGGTTTTCTAAGTCCAGTTGGCAAGAGTTTGAGAAGAAATCCGAACAAATGAAGAACAAAAATTTAGTAGAAGATAGGATTGATGGAACAAACAACTTCAGCTCCTGGAAGTCAAGGCTTCAGGTCACCCTTGAAGAAGATGACCTTTTGGATATGGTAAAAAAGACTTTACCAGATACAACTACTAATGAAGAGAATAATTTAAGAAAACAAGAAGATGTCAAGGAAAGAAAAATAATCATCTACTCGGTAAGAGATCATCTCTTACCTCGTATTTCCTACCTGAAGACGACTTATGAAATGTATGAACCATTAAAAGAAATGTTTGAAAATGACAACACCCTTAGAGCTCTTACCTTGAAGAGCCAGATTCAAAGCACCAAGATGATGAAAGGTGATACAATTGCTACCTTCTTTATGAAGATATCAGAGATTAAATAACAACTAGAAGCCATTGGAGAAATCATGTTTAACATAGAACTTGTCTTATCCACTCTCAACAATGTTCCAAAACATTGGGAGCCTTTTCTTCAAAGTATCAATGGAAGAGAAAAACTACCAACCTTTGATCGTCTATGGAAAGACTGTACTCAAGAAGAACTTAGACTTAGAAATAGAGGAGTGGAAGACTCCCTTGATGAAAATCATGCTCTTGCACTTCATACAAAGAAAGGAGGAAGATTCAAAAGAAACTTCAGTCAAAATTCCATAGATGAAAGGGGGAAATTAATTCATACTTGTGGTGTTTATTTTCCCCTTCCACCTAATATATAGGTGGTGCATATACTAGTACACTTTTGAATTGAAGCGTTGAACATAAATAAGAGCATATTGTACAAGAAGGTTGGGCCTTGGAGCTAATTTTGATCCTAAAGAAGTGATCGAATATGATGATGTTTACACTTTATACATGAATTATAGGATATTGAGATATCATATATTCACACTCAATCACTGCTAGAGCTTCAACAAGAAAGTTAAAGTATCCTAATTTTTGTTGATTCTTGCATAATGCAATGTAATGCCAAACAATTTGTAGGAATTTGGCAAGTTCTTAGTGACTTCAATTTTTCTAAAGAAACACTAGTAAACTTCACTAGTTATAACAATTATCCATCATTGCAATGGATTATACTATTGAGGATTAATATTTTCCTTTTACACTATGAAGTTTAAAAGGACAAAGGATTCTTAGCGGAGGAATATCCTTCCATTCAAATAAGATTCTATAGTTTTTTACTAGAAAGAACCGTGTATTCCTTTATCTTGGACTGACTTCATGATGTGTTTACAATCTTTCATTATATTTTAAATTGTCGAGTGGTCAACTTAACACTAGTTTCTTTGTAATTTCATATATTTAAAAGGATAATGTTGGGAGACCACTTAGGCCCTTGTAATTGTCATCATATATTATACACTAGAAAATAGTGTAATGAATATATGAATATACATGTAATAAAGTACAAAGAGATCCTAACAAAGGATTAGTTGGAGAGGGTACAACCGCTCCAACCATCTTCTTATTGTATAAATTATCATGAACAAGGAATATTAAAGTGGTTGGTTAAACTTCCCAAATACTTCTCTCTTCTTTCACGAGTGGGTGTGTGTCCTAATATTCTTCCTATAATGTAGCTCTCTTCTTGAGCATCCCTTTGATTTCCTATACTAAAAAATTTCAATTTCGTTGTTGTGTGACTTGAACCAGGACTTTGATATTGGATGGAAGATTTGCTTGAGATGCTTATGGAATTATTTGAGATGTCCATGGAAATAAAGAAGTGTGTGTCGAAGAAGATCTTGGAGTGGTATTTTTCCTTGTGGTTGAGAGCCACATTGAAGAATACCTGCAATTTCGAATGATCACTCATGTATGATCGTCGACTCTGTAAGATATGTCATGGAATATCAAGTTTGATCTAAAAACCATGAGTAAAACACTGGCTTTGGTATGGTTGTTGACTATTTTTTTTACATTAAATATGGGTTGCAGAAAGACGTTGGTTATTGATATTTAAAAAGAATTGGTTTAGTTATGAGATTGGTTGCAAGTCAAGTATCTTAAATGCAATTCCATTGATGTACATGAGTAAGAAATAATTATCAAGGTTTTGAGAAAAATACCCTGATGTTCATAAAGTATATAAGGATGGTGTACATGTTCATTTTATCCTTCCATAACATTATAATTTTTGGTTCCATTCATATAAGAGTTAAAAATGTTGGGTGTGTGTTATATTCTTCGTAAAATTAATCCCATGTACTGTACATTGATATTCTTTGGAAATGTTTTTGGCGGTTTTTTGGGCACATGGTTATTGTTGATGGTTTTCTAATTATGGTTAAGGAATTAGGGTTGTTGACTAATATGGGTCAATGGATTAGGGGTTTTAGATGTCGCAGGATCCTATATATGGTGTATTATAAATAATTAAGAAATATGATGAATAGAATATTAGAGGTGTGGCTCTAAACGAGTGGTCAATTTTCCCGGTTTGGGTTTCCAGGGTAAAAAACTGTGTAATGCATGTATATGCCAATGTATTTTTTATTTTTTATTAAGAATTTGTTTGTAGTAATTAATTGTAAAAATTGAAAATATACATTTGGTATCAAAGTTTTTATTGTCTTTAGGGGGACACCTTTGTGGCTTAGGTTTGTGATAAGCCTTGTTACAGCGGGAGATCTATAATATTGATTCTTCATATGAAAAGAAATGGTGAGCAGTTTGAAAATAGAGATAGAGAAATTTAATGGCAAATTTTTTGAGTTGTGGAAGCTCAACATATAATATTTGTTGGTGGAAAAAGATAATTGGATTGATGTGGATCCAGGTACTACACCTACAAGAATGTTAACAGAAGATTGGAAGGCGAAGAGAAAAATTCAGTTGTGTCTCTCAGATTCAGTATTATTGAATGTGTCAGGGGAAGCTATAGCCAAGGATTTATGAAATACGTTGGGGACTTTGTATCAATACAAATCCCTAGTAAACAAGTTTTTCCTCAGGAATAAGTTTTATAACATAAATATGAAAGATGGAGACTCAATGATAGAGCATCTAAACGCCTTCAATATAGTGGTAAGTCAATTATTACCTGTTGATTTTAAGATTTCTGATGAAGATAAGTGTATCAGTTTATTTTTCTCTTTACGAAACTCGTGGGATAGTCTAGTTGTGTCCATAGGTAGTAATACAACTACCTTAAGTTTCAATGATGTGGTCTCATCTTTGTTGGAGGAGGAGATGAGGCGAAAGAACATGGAAGGATAGAGCACAGGTGCATTATTTACAAGAGGATGCTCCTAAGAAAGAAATAGATCTAAATCCTCAAGTGGGAGGTAAAAATCTAAGGGAAGATCAAAATATCTTGGAAATTTTGTAAAGGTATACTGGAGATGTGGAAAATAAGGGAACTACAAGAGGCAATGCAAATCCAAAAGTGTTGATATAGGGAAGGGATCTGAGGATGCTCCTTATATAGAAGCAAAAACCTCTACAAAAGAAGGAAGTGATATGTACTTGGCTTCATCAAGCACACATGTAGATCATGAGGCATGCCTGGTTTACTCAGGCACATCCTTTTATATGACTCCCCATAGGGAGTAGTTCTGTGAATATGAAAGGTATGATGGAGGTGATGACTCGACAACCAAAATCATAGGACGAGGAAAATTCAAGTTTAATCTCATGGATGGAAGGATTAGAACACTCCCTGGTGTTCTACACATCCCAATATTGGCTAGAAATTTGATTTATGTAAGCAAAATAGATGATGCATGGGTAAAAACAATGTTTGAGAAAGCAATCTGCAGGATGGTTCAAGGAGAAATGGTGTTGTTGAAGGGAGTTTGGATTAGAACTATATATAAGCTGCAGGGAATCACTATTAGTGATGGGTGTAATAGTTCCATTGTTCTTGAGATTAGAGCTAAAGAAGAAAAAACTCCTATGGTCTCTGGAGAAAAGGCTACGTTGTGGCATCAAAGACTGAGGCATATCATAGAAAAGGGATTTCAACTACTAAGGCATAATTAGGTAATATTCCCCTTTGGTGTAATGAGGGCAGAGGGAATTTTACAGTTGGTGAATAGTGTTTTGTTTGGACTTGTGTCAGTTCCATCACTGGGAAAATATGTGCACTATGTCTCATTTATATATGAATTCTCTAGGAATACATGGATATATTTCCTCGGGAATAAATTTGAAGTCTTTGATAGGTTTAAATAGTTTAAGGCTCTTGTGGAGAATCAAACAGAGAAAATAATTAAGGTGTTGAGGATAGATAATGGTGGAGAGTTCTACCGAAATGAATTCGAAGAATTATGTAAGAAGTGTAGTATAGAAAGGAAGAAGACTACTCCATATAAACCTCAACAAAATGGAGTTGTAGAAAGGATGAACAAGAAGTTGATGGAAAAATCAAGGTGCATGCTCAATGGTGTTAAGTTAAGACAATAATTATGGGTAGAGGCAATGAGAAGTGCATGTTACCCAATCAATCGATCACCCTCATCAACACTGGATGAAAAGACTCCACACGAGGTATGGACTGGTAGGAAACCCTATCTCACATCTCAAGTTTTTTTGTTGTGATTCCTATGTTCACGTTCCAAAGGAAAATTGGAGTAAGCTAGATAAAAATGTTGAAAAGTGTATCTTTATTGGGTATAAAGACAATATGAAAGGTTATAATCTTTGCAACCCAAAAAATAAGAAGGTAGTGTATATATGAGATGTGGTATTTAGAGAAATCAAATATGTTGTCAAACTAGAAGTCCTACCAAGGAAGGAAGAACCAAAGAAAATAGACTTTGAGTTGAAGGATAATGAATCAAACTCTACATAAGAACAAGAACCAGAAGAAGAATATAATCATACTCCAATATTGAGGATATCGGTTCACGAAAGAAGGCAATCGAAAAGGTATAATCCATCTTATTTCCATTCAAATTGTTCCTTGTCTATTACTGATAATGATCCTAGAACTGTTAGAGAGGTAGTGGATTAAGAGGATGGAAAACTATAGAAAAATGCCATGGTTGAAGAAATGGCATCCTTGGGATCTATTGGAGTTGTCGACTAGAATAAATCCCATTGGTAGCAAATGGGTGTTTAAGAAGAAGTTGAATGCAGAAGACAAAGTGGAGAAATGCAAAGCTCAGTTAGTAGCAAAAGGTTATTCCCAGGTAGAGGGAATTGATTGACTTTGGTGAGTTTTTTTATTCTATTGCCAAGTTAACTTCAATTAGATTTATTTTATCCATTGTTGTTTCTTTTATTTTGAAGTAAAACAAAAGGATGTGAAGACAACATTCCTACATGGGAATTTAGAAGAAGAAATCTACATGAAGAAATCAGAATGCTTTGTTGTAAAGGGAACATAAAAGTTGGTATGCAAGCTGAAAAAGTCCATGTATGGATTAAAGCAATCACCAAGGATGTGCTATGAAAATTTTGATACTTGTATGTTGGGACTTTGCTTCACAAGGAACAAAGCATATCACTATGTGTATTTCAAATTAATTGATGATCATATTATTTATTTGGTCTTGTATGTGGATGGTATGCTGTTGATAGGAAATGACAAGGAGATTATCCGGGATGTGAAAACTCAGTTGTCCTCTAAGTTTGACATGAAGGATATCGGTGCTGAAGATTTAATTTTGGGCATGGAAATTAAATGAGATCAGGCAAACATGAAACTCCAATCAAATCATAGGAAATATGTCGAGACAACATTGTAGAGGTTTAATATGCAGGAATGTAAACTGGTCAAAGTTCTTATTCCTATATGTGTAAAGTTATATGAAAATCAGTGTCCAAAGACATAGGAAGAGGAAGAGGACATGTTTTGTGTTCCATATGCCAATGTAGTTGGCAGTTTGATGCATGCAATGGTCTGTACTAGACCAGAAATTGCACATGCACTGGGAGTTTTGAGCAGGTGTATGTCAAAACCAGAGAAGGAACATTGGACAATAGTGTTGCAACTCTTTCGTCACCTTGGTGAGCAAATAAGAGGTGCTTGCAAGCCTAGTTGGGTCTGCTAGGCAGGACAGCTGTAGAGAAAAGAGTTAGAGAAAGAAAAATAAAACTATAAGAAAGAATTAAACTAATACAAACTAAAATCATAAGCATAGGGACATAGAGATAACAAAAACAAAAAGACCCATGTCACCAATGTTTTTAGTCTGATCTATTGATGAAATCAAAGCACCAAGAAGAAAGGGGACTATGAGTCCCTTCTTCCTCCAAGGGAAGGCTCTTGGACCCTCACAAGCTTGCTCTCCTTGCAACAAAGAAAATGAAAATAGTGGTGAAAGAACTCTTTGCAAATCCACTCAATGGAGAGGTGGATTGCTCAATGAAATGGTGCCAAAGTGCTCTTGTCAAGGATGGAGTCCTTAAAACAATCTAGGCAGCATAACATTACTTTGAATTCCTTGAGAAAATGAGGTGCATTCATGGCTTTTTATAGCATTGCATTGGGTTAATGTGAAACAGCTTTATAGTGTGAAAAGAGGCCATTTAGGGCATTATTAGGTCTTTGACCAACCCACCATTCGGATCCAGCTTGGATTTGGAGGTCAAATCAGCTTGGGAGCTGAACTATAAGTGGTTGGGAGGCCGACCATATTCATAAATGCATCATTTAGCAGGTGCGCGTCTTTTTGCGCTAACAGCGGCGCATCGTGTGCATATGCGCGCACTCTACGTTCCTGTTCTGCGCATGTGCGCGCACGCCCAACTTCTTTAAAGAGATCTTCAATTTTTCACTACTTTATATAGTTTTTCCCTTTTTTGAATGCTGTGAGATTAATTCAGGGCCATGAATGACTTCATTACTATTTGACGATGCTGAGTTCTTGTAACCATGTGCGGACGAAATTTCAGTGATAACAGATTCCCCCTGATGGATGAGGTTAGGAGCACACGTATAGCCAAAATCCATCAATGTTTCTTCTACTGAGAATGTTGTTGTAAGAGAGAGCAATAGTGGGATCGTTCAGAGCGATCCGTTGGAAAAAAAAAAGAAACCGGTAGGACTCGACCTTCTATGCGGTGCATAAAATAGAAAACTATGTACAAACGAGGCGGGCATGCCCCATGCTCGTGTTATGTAACTCTGAAAAAAAAAAGATGACTGAAGTGTTGGTGTAGACAACTGTAGCACCCTCGGGGGCAGTGATGATAAAGGCAGAAGACAATTCTGCAAAGGAACATACTCTGAATAATAGGCAATGATCGCGATAATAAGTATCGACGATGATGTGGGCATTGATGGCCCTACCAAGTTCAGAGGTCTTCGGCAAATGATAGAAATAGTTGTAATAGTCACAAAGTAAGACCCACCATAACATGAGAAAGTGTTGGCATCGAATGTTATGGGGGGCAACGATAGCAGGGAGCAATGGTGTTTCACCCTGTGCCATCCGAGATCTCTCATTGAATGGATAATGAGAATCAAGATATTGTCGCCCTTTCAAAAAATTGTGCTAATGTCGACAAAAGGGGAATGCGACTTCCAAAAGCAAAGGGCTTCATGGAATCTATTGAGGTGAGGAAGTGGCAGAGGTACATGGATGAAGTCAAGAAGTGGGAAGACTCAAGACTGCCCTTGGGTGGAGGATGTATGAGATAAAGAGTGGCCACAACCGTGTAATGAGGTCGAGTGTCAGGGGGACGACAAGATCGGTGATAAGTTGTGCCAGAGGCGGGACAAAGTGAACAAATTCAGAGGGTAGAGGTAAGTGACCTGTTGGGTACTCTGAAGAGATGGACAACACCGGAAAGGGTAGATTGATAAGTAATTCTCCAACCAAGGGTGACATGGGTTGCGTGTGGCCAAAAGGAAGGAAGCAAGTCGCCTAAGGTGATGACAAAAAGAGAATGTAATGACTGGAAATAAAGTCATTTGTACAATAAATAACGAATCATTGGGGAGAAATGTACAGATACAGAAACGGGTGCCCCAGTGTGATATGGGTGGCCCACGTAGGGCATAATGTGCTTGGAAGACCGATGAAGGGTGGGGGCCCCATTGGTGAGTTTCTATATGAGGTAGGTGAAATGATGGTAGGTTCGCAGATGGGAAAACTGATTGTGGATGAAATGGAGGGTTCATGATACTGCGGAGGTGCAAGTAAAAAATAGAACCGTAAAGAGATAATCTGGGAGTTCGTGTGGGAAAGCTAGCAAAATGAGGAGAAGGAGTATGTGGTTGATTCACGACATGATGAAAGAAT
The DNA here is from genome assembly GCA_900067695.1 of Picea abies. NCBI lineage: Eukaryota > Viridiplantae > Streptophyta > Pinopsida > Pinales > Pinaceae > Picea > Picea abies. Next base: position 10,987 of record CBVK0100020590.1, on the reverse strand, counting down.
ATCGAGACTCCCATCCCTAAAGGGTAATGAAAAACATCATGAGTGTCAAAAAGTGGCAAAAGGTGCTATGAATGGGACAACTCATGTGGGTAAGAATGCTACCGGGTAACAGTACCGAAGATGCAAATGGAGGCATGGGTACTGCAGAGCCAAGAATGGGGATCCTAGAGGCCAATATCAGAGGGTGTGACTGGAAATGTAAATGCAATACAACGGGAAAGACTACATGCCAGTGCTGAGTATATACCTGAAGGGGTTATGTCGATGGAGGATGATCAAGTACCTGCACACATGAAAACCAAATACCCAAAGTGAACAATATCTGAAGAGAATCAAAGATATGAGCATGTATTTGAGAAAATGTGACTATGCGCGTGCGTACCTGACCATGAAAAAAAAAGGTGCCCCAGGGGCTCAAGATGAAAAGTGACCCAGGGACTGTTGTGATGTAGGTGACGGGATGTTGATCCTGTGGCTGAAGACGGTTTGAAAAATGGATGCCTTGGGCTCCCGGAATGGTGAGTGGAAGTTTGGAAAAAGGCCTATATATAGCTGTAGGGCTCACATTGCCACCTCATTTGTACCTACTACAATAGTGACTGGACGAACAGTTTTCAGAGGAGGTTTGGAGATTCAGGGAGGACGAGGCATCCGATTGAGGATTTGTGAGTATCAGGTTAGTGGTTTGATCATCCTGCATAGAAATAGGTTTTCAATTTTTGGGTAGGGGCTATATGGAGGGCCGTACAGAGGTATTGAGGGGGTCTGGGCCCCACATGTGTGGACGATCGGGTGATAGGCGCACATACGTGCGCGCCTGTCCACTGGATATGCGCGCATGGGGGTGTGGTAGAGGGAATTTAAGGCGCGCTCTATAGGCACACCTGTGAGGTGAACAAGCGCGCACCAGTGCACGTCTGTGGGTTTGACAAGCGCACACATGTGCGTGTCTGTATGGTAAACAGGATCGCCCAGGGGTGTGCCTGTGAAGCAAACAGGTGCGCAATGATGCGCACATGTGTAGTGTACAGGAACGCATGTGTGCGCGCCTGTGTAGTGAATAGGCACGCATTTGCGCGCGCCTGTGTAGTGAACAGGCGCGCATGTGTGCGCGCCCGTGGGTAACAAAACCGTGCCTAGGAGGCAAGGTTGGGGTGTAAAAGAAATGAGTCTTGTGATGTTTGGATGGTTGCTTGAGCTAACATAGGGCTCTTTGTGTGTCTGCAGGTAGACGACTGTGACGATGCCAGTGCGGTGGCGAGAGCGAGACTGGGACCAGTTGCAAGATGCCCTGGCCATTGAGGGGCCTGGTGTGTGCGGACTTTAGCAGCCTGTGGGTTGCTAAAGTTCTTTGAGTGCCCGTTGATACGGGCACAGGAGTATTTGTTGCAGTTCCTGATCTAGATGTGGAGTCCGGAACTACACTGCTTCCTCGTATGAGGAGAGCAGATCCCCTTCATTACGGTGGAGGATATATATTTTTTGACTGGGCTTCCCTTTCGAGGAACGCCCCTACCGGTGGAGCCAGTGCTGCCCAGGACCATTTTGCTGGATGATATTGGCCAGAGATACTGCTCAGGTCGAGACTTTATGTCTGGGACGTTGGTGAGTATCGGTGTGATAGACTCCCTGGCACATCGATGTATAGCGGTGATGATTGTTTGGATATATGGGTCACTTGCGACCCAGCGGATTAGTGGTGGCCAGCTATTGGTGCTGGAGAGAGTGTTGGTCGGCGAGTGGTTTTCTTGGGGGATAACACTTCATGCTAGGATGGTGGCACAGTTGGACCACTGTCGGTCCACTGGTGGAGGAGAGTTTGCTTTCGGGTCCATCCTAGTGGCCTGGTTTTTAGAGAGGGTGCTGATGTTGCGCTCGAGGATCTTACTAGAGATGTCGGGGGCACGAGAGTTGTAGTTGAGGCGGTGGTCTACAGTTTTGCTTCGTCACGGTGGTGGCAAAGGTGGCCACTTCTTTTCAGCAGAGGCGACACAGGTGTGGCGGAAAATGCCGCAGGTGATACTGCGGTACCCCTATGCTAGGGTGGACTTCCGGGGTGACTCGGACATGGTGCTACCTCCAGGGGAGGTTTTTGACCATCGAGGTATGTTTAGTATTTGGTGTGCATGTTTGTGGTTTATGTTGTGTTTTGAGATATCAATCCATATGTATATGATATAGATGTTGATACTATCTTTTGTTGTTGTTTTTTGCATGTGCAGATGTGGCATCTCGCGGGCGCGAGGTGGAGATTCAGAGAGCATCGGCTCATTGAGAGCTGGAGAGACTATCGCATGGAGAGAGACGTCGGCAGGTGGATGCCGCGGGGCAACCAGCTGAGCCCGAGAGGGTAGCGAGGAGGCACTGGTTCGATGACCCTGGTGCGGGGCCACCACATGCTCCTCCGATGGCGGTCAGAGTGGATTTTGATGACATACATCATCGTCTGGAGACGGTGTTACACGATGTGCCTGAGGGCATGTGGACGCGGATCTGAGATGAGAGTTTCCTGGAGCAGTGTGTGGGGATACCGCCACCATGGCAGTCCATAGTGCGACGAGAAACAGTGTTGGCTACTATGATGAGTCGACGCCTGTCGCCGGGGCAGGAGGGTCCTGTGGGTGGACCACCACCACTTGGGGCAGGTGGTGGTGGGTCGCCACCGCCTGAGGGAGGGGCAGGTGGTGGCGCGATAGAGGCACCATGAGTGGTGCATGATGTATATCTGGTTGTTTTTGTTGTATATAGTCTGGTGAGCCCATGTTTTGTATCGAGGTGTTGCATTGGCCTACGGATACATGTATTTTTGTATGTAAACATTCGGATGGCCTGATGGGCCTTTATATATATACATGAGTATACATATGTTGGGATTCATTTGGTGTCTACATGTGGTTTTTGTTGATGAGTTTGCTAGTGTCTATTCTATATATATGCTGTGACAGGTTTTCATGATATGTTTATGTATGTGTAGCTTGATGTGATATATGCCAATCTAACACCATGTTAGCTATGTGATCTGTTATTTGATTCATTTGTCGTGGAATATGTGTAAATGTAATGGAATCAAAATGTTGAGATAACAACCTAACCTGCAGGTATTTGCGAAAGAGGCACGGATCATGCACACGGTACACATTGTTGAGCTAGAGAATGACTAGTTGAGAGTCGAGGAAGACGCTAAGGTGACGAATATGATGATGCCAGGCGTCGGCCAAGAGGCCGATGACCGTAGTGTATTCAACTTGGTTGTTGGTGGCTGGCCCCAAACATATGCCGCTTGAATGTAGCATTTCATGTGAGGGGGTGTAGAGAGCCCAAGCAGCCGAAGTGAGATTTTGTGTCCAATGGTTGGTGCCGTTGGCGTAACCAATGTCGGAGGCTGGTGGAGGAAGCATATGTCAATAGCACAAAGGATAGTTTAGACGAGAGGGGAGGAGAAAAAAGATTAAAAACACTAGAAAAGAAATAACCTAAAGTAGAATGACTACTTTTAAGAATAAAATTTCTTGAGATACAACCCGTTGACAGGTTCTTTGAGAGGGAGGCCTTCGGGAGAGGCTAGGATGTATGCGCCTTTGGTGAGGCAATGTTGGATAATGTAAGGGCCATCCCAAAGTGATTTGAATTTTCCCTAGACGAAGGTATCATGAGCGATATCGTAAGCCAGAACAAGGTCGCCTTCGCGGAATGATCGAAGGTTGACATGGCAATCAAAGGTAGCCTTGGATTGTTTTTTAGTTACCTCATTGTTCTGTAAGGAAGTTCGATGATCTTCATCCAGAGACTCCAAGTTCAGCAAGCGTTGCTCCATCGGAGCAGTGTCAGGTAATAGTTCAATTGTGGTGCGTAAGGTGGGAATTTCGCACTCGATGGGAAGAGTTGCCTCAACCCCATGGACTAAATGGAATGGCGTGAAGCCAGTAGCAGTCTTCACTACCGTTCGATAAGCCCATAGCACAGAAAATAACATATGATGCCAATTGGTTTTTTGTTTATTAACCGTGTGCTGTAACATGGTCTTGAGGACTTTGTTCACTGCCTCGACCTGTCCATTTGACTGAGGGTAATAGGGTGAGGCAAACTCGTGAGAGAAGCCTAACCGAGATGAGAGTTCGACGAAGATATCATTCTCAAAGTGTTTCCCATGGTCAGAAATGAGTTGGAGGGGTACTCCAAAGCGGGATATGACGTGGTTAAAGAAAAAATGCGCTGTAGTGTCAGCGGTGTTGTTGAAAGTGGGCATAGCTTCGACCCATTTGGTGAAGTAATCAACGGCAACAATGATGTATTTGTGGCCATTGCTAGAGGGGGGATTACAAGTCATAAAGTCGATGCCCCATTTACAAAAAGGACCGACAGTAATGACAGGGTGAAGAAGAGCGGGGGGAGCTCGGGCTTTGTTGGCGTAAAGCTGACATTGCTCACATCGTTTCATGGCATAAATGCAATCGTGAAACAAGGTAGGCCAAAAGTTACTGGCTCGGATAATATTTTGAGCAGTGGATATACCCGAAAGATGGCCCCCACATGCGCCGCTATGAAAGTCGTTTAAGATTCTGTTGGCCTGGTCAATATTCAGGCATCGACGAAGAATGGTATCGACGCCCCGTCGATATAGGATGTCTCCGATGAGGAGGTAGCAGGGGGCCTGATGACGAATGCGTCGATGGTCATCTTGTGAAAGGTGATTACCGAAATTTTGAGTTTGGAGGTAGACGAGGAGGTCTCCGTACCAAGGATCATCCGAAGTGATGTAAAAGAGATGTTCGTCGGGAAAGTTGGTGTTGACGGGGGCACTGGTGGTGTCAGAGGGGAGGGCCGTGACAAGTTCGGCGAGAACGAGGGCCTTCTTACTCTTAGGTGTTGAGAACTCGAGGTCGTACTCCTGAAGGATAACGACCCATCGAGCGAATTTGTCGTTAACTTGCCAACAGTTGAGCAAGTACTGCATAGGGTTGGAATCTGCGATGACCTTTGTGGTGTGAAGCAGAATGTAATGGCACAACTTCTGGACGGTGAGGAAAACTACAAGAGCTAGTTTCTCTTCGTGTTTATACTTCAAGGGTGGTCCTGAGAGGTTCTTACTAATGTAATAAATGACGTGTTCACGATTGTCATCTCTAAGTTGGATGAGGACGTCGGCTATTGATACAGTTGATGCTGATACGTAGAGGATGTAGTTGCGATTATAGTCAGGTGCACTAATTAAATGTGCATTTGAAAGTGCTGCTTTAAGATCATCAAATGACTATTGGGTGTGGTCATCCCAGTGAAAAGGGATGCCGTGACGTAGTAAGTGAAGGAAACCATGTGCGCATATGGCATAATCTGGGACAAAGCATCGAAGAAAGTTATCTTTTCCCTGAAGACTCTAAAGTTTCCATAAATTCCAGGGAGGTGGAATTTCGGTGATACCTTGGACTTTGAGGGGGTCTATGGTAATACCGCTTTGGGAAACAATAAAGTCGAGGAGGTGCTCTGCGGTGACACAAAACACACACTTGAGAGAATTCAAGTAGATGTTGTACTGATGACACCATTGAAAGATGATTTGTAAATCATCGAGATGTTGGGTGCGTTTCTTAGATCGAGCTGTGAGGTCGTCCAGATAGGCGAGGATGATTTTAGCCAGATCTTGGAAGATGTATGTCATCGCCCGCTGGAAAGTTGCACCGGCATTTTTTAAGCCGAAAGGCATGACACGATATGAAAAGGTACCCCATGGGGTAGTGAATGTAGTTTTATACTGATCGGCTGGGTGGATTTGAATTTGGTTATAGCCAGAGAATCCATCCATAAAGGAGAGAGCCTCATGGCCAGTGCAGTCGTCGATAATTTGATCGATGAAAGGCATTGGAAAGTTGTCTTTGGGACATGCGTTATTGAGATCACGAAAGTCTGTGCACACGCGGATAGTGCCCTATTTTTTGTCGATGGGTATAGGGTTGGAAACCCATGAAGTGTAAGCAATGGGGTAAATAAACCCGACCGTACGTAATTTTTCAATTTCAGCTTTGATAGCCGCGGCTTTGGATGGGTGTAGCGGTCGCTGTTTCTGGAAAACTGGTGTGATGTCAGGCCAGGTGTTGATTCGATGTTCGACAATAGAGGGATCGAGGCCAGGCATTTCTGTGTATGACCAGGTGAAAATATCCCTATATTCCTGGAAGAGGGCTTTATATGCGGCGATTTTCTGAGGAGTGCAAGCAGCTCCAATGATGATTTCTTTGACAATGCCATTTTTAATAGAAATGTCGATTTTGATGGTGGGGGAAATGTTGGCCATATTACCTTCTTCAAAAGCATTAGGGGCAGGAATGGGATTGTTGAACCAATCGATAGGCCCTGACGGGATAAAATCTTTGGTTTTGACCGCATAAATGGGGTTTTGGTTAGGAGGCATGAGGGCTTCCTATGGAGAGAAGAGTGCATGGTGATGTAGCATGTCCCAGGGAGAGTCCGGGTGGTTTATCTCTTCCAGTATTTCCTCATCACATTGGAAATGGCAAGAATACAAGGAGTCATGAGGAGTGATCTCAGTGATAGTGTGGTTGCCCCCTGATGGAGAAGCAGAGGGAGCAATGCCAGGAGATGGTGAGGGTTCACTCGACATAAACCATATATTGAAGTATCGAGGGGTACCCGTGGTGGTTGGGTGAAGAGTGTCCATAGGGGAATGAGCAGAAGAGTTGGGTGGGTTACAGGGTAAATCCTCAGAGACGTTATTGAAGAACCATGGAGGCGTTGGGAGTGCCTTGGGCTCAGGAGAAATGACATGAAGATCCTCTAGTGACGAGGTAATGTCAATGATTGCTTCTGCGGGTTGGTGAAGTAGGGCCAATTGACATTTCCTGTATTCAAGAATCATAGGACACTGGTATGTAAAATGAGCTAATGAATCACAGAGAGAACAAGGTCATCTCATACGTTCATTGACGGAAGTGGTGACATAGCGGATGTCAGTGATATTTGTTGATGAGGACTTAGCAGGATTGGGGTTGTTCTGGAAGTTTTGGCGTACAACCGCTAATGTTTTCCGAAAACATGGTAGTGCTGGGCAATGATGGGTGTAATGGCCATACTCTGAACATATAGCACAAGTGTATTTGGTGCGCAACCCTTTACTACTGGAAGGCTGGGTGGTATTGGTGGGACTAGCAGTAGTGGTGGGTGTTGTGGGAGTTTGATTGAGGGGGATCAAATTCCGCAATTCAGGTAGTGATGGGAAATTATTGGTTTGGTGGTCCTCTTTCTCACATAATGCGCAAGGTGGTGGGATGCATGGAGGAAGTGGAGCGGTGGGCTCTTTCTTCTTTCTCCTGCCCCCAGCTGTAGCCGGGAGGTTAGTGAGTGGGGGGGTGGTGGGGGTAAGGACGGGAATCGTCATGGGGATTCCTTCCTGTGGGGGAAGGGATGGTCAAGGGACCATCTCAAGTGGGTGTAAATACCACACTGGGATTGCTAACACCATATTGGGTAGTGTGAGCGTTGCAGCTACCTGAAAAGATTCTATACCTGGTGGAGGGTAAAAGAAGGGAATTTGAGTGAGGGGTTGGGGGACTGTCTCCCAAACGGGACTATGCCCCTGAGGGGATGTGGATTCGTGGACTATTGAGGTCGACGGGTGTGCAAGCGGTTCTGGCAGGAGTGTTTCTGTGACTGTTGGGACGTCAAGAATGACCGAAGCCTCTTGAGGAGGACTAGCATCCTCTGTGTGAGTTTCTTTAGATGAGATGACGCATATTTGATTAGCAGGATGAAGGAGTGGTAGTGCTCCATGGTACGTCCCTAACAAGGATGGATCTTTACAAATCCCAGGACCTATCTCGATGAGTGGATATGTGTCTTGGTTGGTGTGGATGAGGGGAAGAATGTTATCGAGGTTGGCAGATGGGTTAGGCTCATAATGTGAGACTTGGTCGATGGTCACAATCTTCCCATTGTGGGGGAACATCATTGTCCGAAAGATGGAAGATGCTACTACCTTCATAGCATACATGTAGCTACAAGCGAACAGGATATTGTAATCGAGTGGAGTGTCGATAACTTCTATGTCTATGAGAATAGTCTTTCCCCCGAGTTCAACGGGGACGTTTTGGAAGAGCCCTTCAAGAGAGGATGGTCGTCCGTCATAAGCTCGTAATGTGAGGGCAGAGGGTATGAGTTCTGGGGAACCAAGTTTCTGCCATACTATTTTGGACATAATGCATGTAGATGCACCTTCATCGATGATACACCGATGAACTGTGATGTTTCGTATTTTCACTGGTATTTGAAAAGCGATCAAGGCAGGAAGATGAGGTTCTCCTCTATCAAGATCAAAGGTGATGAGTCGGGTATCTGTAGGGTCGACTGCCCCCAAGGCGGAAAGTAGTGATTTCCGCTGAGTAGGACAAGTCTGTAGAACTTCCAAGACTGACATGGTAGCTGGAGATTGTGTTAAGTCGTCTACCAAGCTACAGTTATGAGCTGCCCTAGCCTATGGGTTGTGGACATTCCTGCGCAAGGGGATGCGAGGGATGCGTAGTGGTGGTTCGATGGAAGGGAGGGGGATCACCAACGGGGGTCTTGTTGGTGTAGGGGTTGTCTCTGGAGAGAGGGGAGTAGACTCAGCGGGTGCATGATACTGATGATTACGTGTTTGCAACATGATTTCTTCCTCACTAGTGAGGAGAATTGTACGCTCTGCTGGGTTGTTAGGGTTGAGGTACTATCCCCCTTGAGGTGGGGGATGTTGTGTGTCCTGTTGGGTATTTATCACACCTTGATGTGGAATAGGATTTTTCAGCACGACGGGAGGGGGTTGTTGCACATATTGTTGTGGTGCCTGCTGAGGGGTAGGTTGTGCAGGAGAATGGGGGAGACTACCTGTGTCTTTCAACCATTTGAAATCAACGATCTGGGGGAAATGGTGAGTGTAATGACTGAAATCACCACAAAGGGAACAAGGGAAGATGGTTTTAACATTATTTCTCCCTTGGCGTTTGTTATTATTTCCCCCTTGGGGGTTTTGGTTCCCTTGGTTCTGGTTTCCCCCAGTGGGTTGGTGGTGTGGGGGTTGATTCCCACCTTGACCTGGGTTGTTGTTATTTCTATTCGATCCTTTCTTCTTGGCATTGTTTGATGGATGAGTTGGGTTGGCTGTGTTTAATTGTTCAAAATTTTGGTATTGTTGAGCAGTAGAAGGTTGAACAAAATTTACCCCCGCATGAGGATGTGGGGGAGCCATGGGTTGTTGAGGACCAGAAAATGGGAAGTATGGATTTTGTGGGGGTACTGATCCATAAGGTACATAGGAAGGCATAGTTCTTTCGCTAGTACTATAAGCTGATGTTGAGGGAGTACCATTATTTGTGGGAATTGGTGGATGTATGGGGGGTGCCGACGGTGGTCCACTGATGGGTGGAGGTATAGCAATAGGATATGGCTGTTGATAAGGAGGTGGGGGGTAATAAGGAGTGCCCCCATATGCTGGCGGGTATTGAGGTGTTCCATACATCGATGGTGGTTGGGGTTGTGGACCATGGTGTGTGGTGGCACCGATCAGTCCGTCTGCTGAGTGAGACATCCCAAGTTTGTCTTGGCCAAATGGCACAGGTTTTGGAAGATCAGGAAGTACTGTGTATAAGTACCCTGACTGTGCATAGATGAGGTCATACTATTGGGCCTTACTGATGGCTTCCTCTTCGGATTGAGGGAAGGTGGAAGCTACATCCTTTCCAAGGAGAGAGACAAGTGATCTAAGAAACCAGTCGAGACACTGTTGCTTGGTGGTTTCTGCTTTACACAAACTACGTCGCCTATGCCACTCATGAATGTGGTCAGCGATGTGTGTGGTTGAGGTTTGTTTGAAGTTAGACAGTAGTTTTAGACCATTGTCGTGGTGGATGGGTAGTTGGAAAAAGATCAAGAACGCTTTGGCCAATGACTCAAAAGTTGCGTGGGACCCCGATTTTTATTCAACATACCATTTAGCCAATGGGCCAGTGAGTGTGCATTGAAATAATCGCAGTCTAATGGAATCATCCATAATGCTGTTGGAAGAGCACCATAGATGAAATGTCATGACATGGTTCGCAGGGTCATCCCCTGTCTTTCCTTCAAACTTTGGTATGTCTGAAGGTAGTTTTGTTGGCATTGCAGGCCATGTGGGATCATGCAATATAGGATCATTGGTGAGTTTGGTGAGATCTGGTATGTTGAGAGAGGCCAAATATGGCATTTGTAGTGGGGGGGGGGAGGTTTAGCTCCGGCCATAGCATGTTGTGAACCTGACCCTTGATGGGGACTAGGTGGGTTGGTGCTCCCTCCTTGAGAGGAAGTGGGTCCCCCACTTCCATGTAAAGGAGAGCGAGTGAACGAATGATCTTGGGAAGTGGACCCAAGTAATGTAGAACCAAGTAAAGTTGATTCTAAGATAGTAGCACTCATAGGAGTGTGTGAAGGGGGTGTCGATGAACAGGCATGACCAAATAATCCCCCTAATATAGGAGGGAGTTTGAGCAAGCATCGTGAACGACGGGGGTTCTGTGGTTTACCTATGATGTCAGACTAACTGTGTGAATATGTGCAAAAAGTGGTGAGAGAAATACAGAAACAAGAGCCTTTTGCGTTGAAGGTTTACACAATATATATATCCAAATCAAACTGTAATCAGATGTGCATCATACATAAAATGAGAAAGAAACATATATATGGGTAAGTGGATTTTGTCCTCTTGGGGGAATAAAAAAGAAAGCAAATGCTCGCGTCCTAGAACATGTAGCGTCCTTCCTCTCCAATAGCACTAGACCTTCCAATAGTACTCAACAGTGGGGTCTGAAGTCACCGGAAGAGAAACTAGTGAAGGATGAAATAATTGGTTATAATGAGGGGTAAATGGGGCATATCCCGAAATATCTGGTGATATTTCCCAATAGCCACACAAAATCCAATCAAGGTGCAATTGCAGCCCACAATTGCCACCTGGGTAGATGTCCTAAAG
>CBVK0100020589.1:0-37245 GCA_900067695.1 Picea abies | reverse complement strand
CTTCCGATCTCACCTCCATGATTAAACTTGTCATTTGCATCTCCATGGTCTAAATGTCATGATCCTTGCATGCAATATTGTTGAATTCTTGACAGCGGGATTGCTGTCAGATGTTCATCAATCTCTTCTGTTGATAAGTACGAAATACTGGACTGTCTTTTGTAACAACACCGACCTCAATTTCTGTAGCCTTAAAATCCTCCTGAAGAACAGATTGAAGTGCAGAAACTGCTGTCTGTACAGTTTCCTCATAAGATAACTTTGGATTATTCTTCAATTTCTTCTCCAGAAAACTTACTGCCTCTGACTCCTTGACACCAGCGGTTGTTGCCTTGTAACCAACAAAATGACCAGCGGGATCACATTTGAATAGCTAAGGTCCAGACTCTTCATCGATACCAAGTACTATAGCCGCTACTCCAAGTGGTCTCATGTATGCATGTTGTGTATAAACTTGAGACTTATCTGCAAGCCTTCTAGCTAACACGTCTATAGGCATTTCATAACCCCATTTGAAACAGAACTCTGCTGCCTCATTCCGTGCATGCTGGACCAATGATCTGGCATCAGCAGTCATGCCAGTTGCTAATCAACCCAATGAATTTTGTAATTGTGGAACTGATTTTGCGCGCCTGCATGAGAGAATCACGGGATTGATCTGATTCACACCAAGAATAGCTCCATAGATCCCTCTTTTTATAATGATCGATCCACCTTTGTATTCTATCTTTGGGCGTTAAATACGACGAGCAACAAACTTTGAATGATATTGTGTTTCTTCGTGACTGATAGGTGTCTCCATTGATACGCATTTTCGTGGGATTTGCTACATTGGTATTGAAGATTTTGAATTTCTCAATTGTCTTGAACTCACCAACATGCTCCTTTGGAACCTGTGCAATCTCCAGAAGCTGGACTCTGCGTTCATAAGAAATAAGAGTACCACCTTTTACATCTACGAGTGTTTTGGGAGTGACCTCCATGCAGTATTCATTTTTATTTTTGAACAAATGATTCAAAATTTTGAGATCGACTATTGCTCCCGAGTTGTCTGAGTTAGCTATAAACACGTACTCCTTACCCTGCGAGAGTAGTTCACCAAGATTTCCACTGTTCAAAAGAGCAGGGAAAACATCTTCGTGGCTAGGTGGGTACCATCCTTCTTTATCTGTACGACCTTTAGTTGGCCATGGCGTCAAATCTTCTTCCACCAAGCATGGATATTGACTCTGGTTAAAGACGTGAATGTCAATCGAGAATGCCAGCTGCCAAAAATTATAAGCTAGTTCGCAATATCCTCCAGATTTCTCACTACACAGATTCATCAGGTATCTCAAGTTTACCCCCCTGCTTTGATTCAACAGTAACTTTTCCCTTCAGGATGATTCCACTACCAAACCACACATCACCTGACACCTTTAGACTATCAAGTTCAATGATGCTAGGTATGGACTTGAAACGATTTAGAAAGTTGCCAACCTTCTTGAATTCAGGACCCAACTCAATGGAGGGATTTGCAGGGTTGACTCTAGCAGGATTTCGAATGACAAAACCTTCCTCCATAGTGTAAAGATCCGACTGCACAAGTAGTAGATCTGAAGTTGCCTTCACTGGGAGAAAGTGTGACCTTGGAACATTGACACCAATTGCACGATCAAAAAACCTTATAGCAGCACCTGCTTTGGCAGCAAGAACTGCATCATGGACAGTGGTAATCCCACACATCTTTACCAAAGGAGCATATTGATTAGAATCTACATCCAAGTCTAGGGAAGAAACCATGCCTATTGAAGAATCTGATTGGTTCTGTGATCACCAGTACAGGATGAGCCAAGCAAGCAGGGGAAGGGTACTGCGTGCAGATATTGCTGGTGCAATGAACTTTACCTCTAAAACTGCACTTCCATCAACACTCAATGTGTCTTTTCTTATTCATGAAATGAACAAAACTGAAAAAGATCTAACTGCTCGTATGAAGAGCTTATTTTTCTGTCTACTCCTACATCTAAACCAGTAGAGGTAGATTGATCAAGTAAAAATGGATTTCCAATGCAGCCAAGTGAGAAACTGATCTACTGATATCATGCTTGATCTTGACTCGAAAAATATTAGAAACCATAGCATACAGAAATGGAGTTTGAAAGGGCAGCAGAACCAACCTTCGTTTGACAAGAGCAATTTAACATTTATGCTGCTCGAAAACTCTAGATAATTAGCAAAAGGATCAATGACAGTGTAAGAAAACACTTCTTCCTGTTGCTTCGACTGATCATCAGAAGATCTCTGCATACCCTTCTTCCGAGAATCACTGCCACCTTCAATTGCGTGTAAATCTGAACAAGGCTGCAAACTAACTGCATTGTTTATGATGAATGGTTTGTTGTTGTCTGCAGATCTATGTTCAAGTATGGTGCATGCAAAACTGTTGATTTCTGCAGATGACTTTTCGATGTATGCTGCGGGAGTTTCCAGATGGCTAATTTTTTCACAATATTGTTCTTCATCAACATCAAATTCATAACTGTTATATATAGGAGGGCTGCTCTTCAAGTCAGCAAAATCTGATGTAAGAATCTGATCTGCTTCGTCTGCATACTTATCAAAGATAGGTGAACAAGAAACCTTTGTGTCTAGCAAAGAAAAACAAGCCATCTTGAAATCTTTCTCATCCATTATAGGCGAAAAACTGTCATAAGAAACCTCTTTGAAAATTTGAGAGCAATCCTCTTTTATAACTAATTCTTCATACAAATCAAAAGCAACATGTGCAACAGAGATAAGATCTGATGCATCTACAGATATATAATTCTCATTATAATCATTTGTATTATGAAGATCTTCCTCTTGAACAACAACAATAGAAAGAATTTCATGTTCACAACTAGAAGAATAGACATTTTGAATATGTGAATGAAATTCTTCACAACAATCCTCAAGAAGAATTTCCCGAGCAAAAAACATTTCACATCGATGATGAAATGCTATATGAAACTCTTTTAAAGAAGATATGCTAGAAGGAGGTAAAGATTGATACCATTCGTGAGCATCTCCTTCTAATGAGAAAACAAACATCTTCATGAGCACATCCTCATGATTTATATCCAGTTGAATCATGCATTGATGAAATCTGATGAGATGATCTGAAGGATTATCTCCTTTCTTTTCTGCAAATCTTGGGAGGTGATCTCCCCAAATATCTATAGAAGGAACTGGATGTGGGAAACCAGGAACTGTTGAGAAGTCAATAGGTGCAAACCTCCGAGCCAAAAGAGAAGCAAATGCTTTTGACATTTGAATATTGTGGAGTCGCCATCGAATTCGTCCTTCATGGAGTTGCCAGATAGATGATTACAACCTGATAGTGTCTATTCCTTGTCTATCATCAAGAAATATATCTGCTTGTCGTTCTCCCAGGAAGATAAGCTTCTGAACTCGCTCCCCGGCAACGGCGCCAATTTGTTATCTCTCCAAGAAACCCTTTGTGGTTGCAGACCAAAGGTGCTTGGTAACTTAAGAAATGAATGTTTTTGTATTTTATAAATGTGGATCAATGGGACAACTGAATATAGCTTATGGCATTCAAACATAAAAATGATAAACAAATAGACAGTGCTCTCAAAACATTGATTAATCAGTAGGCAGCTTTAAAGTGGGTGGAGAATAAATTGTAACTAAACCAGTGCAAAGCACGGTCTAAGAGACAATCAAAGAATTACTATCAGGTTATGAGCTAAACAATGGGATGACATCCATTCAAAGCTTGACAACACAGATAATAATGCAGAAGAAGGATGGAAAACTGATAATCAAAATCGAAAGAAACCTATGATCTGTATTAACATATAAGTCTGAGTACAATAGCCAATCTTCTATCCAAAATCGAACCCCCAGAACTCCAAATGTCTTTGGCTTTATATCCTTTTACAATCAGTTTCAGATCCTAAAACAATGGATCTGATATTCTAAAAATAGAAAGTCAAAACTAATTCACAAAAGATAAGGAGATATCCTCAAGATGAGGTCAACCTCTATCTTTTGGTCTTCAAACATTAATTGAAAGTTGATGAAGTGTAGCCTAGCCTTCCAAGGCTCTTTGATCTGCTCCTTTGAAAGTGGAATTCGAATTTGATGATGTGTGCCAAAAATCCCTATCATTTTGCCTTTGAAAATCACTAAATCTAGTCAAAAATTCCCTTTTGACTTTCATCTCCAAGAATGGCCTTTAGATTTGATGGAATAATCCACCACCTGTCTAATTCAAAAGGTTTCATCTACTTTCAATTCGAAAATTTCAGATCTAGGCGAAAATCGTAACATTCTGGCCGTTACAGGCTTTCCACAGCGCATAGCCTGTAAAAAAAATGCTCCTTAGCTGCGGAAAGTCGCCACTTTCAACAGTTAACTGGTCATAAAATATCGATTTGCGCTGTTGAAAGCGGGCAGATTTTCAAAATCGAATTTCTCGGTCATAAAAAATCTGGTTTTCATGTATGAATAGTCGATTGACATCTAGAGAATCTCATCTTTCCAATGGTGTTGTCAGATATTCATTTGGATCTTAGGAAGGGATTTAAAAGTTCCCTGGAATTTTAAGTATCATTCTTTCCATTTGCAAGGTGGACAAGTGCTGTGTCAGTCAAAAGAGAAACGTTGTTCAGGATGAGAACATTCAATGCACAACAAATAGTCTGAGCATATCAAGGATATTTTTACAGCAATTTCTCAACCAACTACAATGATTACCAAGCAATGCTTTCACCAGTGCACGATCCTGCACAAACTGCTCCTTAGCTATTGAAAGCTTTCACTTTCCTCGACGCGCCTGTGGGAGCCCCTGTTAGCTGCGGAAAGTATGCACTTTCCATAGCACACTGCTTTGTAGAAGATACTCCTTAACTACGGAAAGTAATTACTTTCAACAGCACGACATATCAATTGAAACCACTTCTTAGCTGTGGAAAGCGTGTACTTTCCACAGCGCACCACCCACAACTGATTTTCAAACCTTTTAAGATTTGTCACTTTCAACAGCGCGTCAACTGATGAAAAGAGATCCTTAACTGTTGGGAGTGGGTGCTTTCCACAGCGCACAATGAACCTTTGAAAACACGTTAGCTGTGGAAAGTAAAAAATGACAATTTTAAAAAAGAAGACTTTACAATCCAAATTATTTCTAAGTCAAACCAAAGTCTGAAATCGTTCTCAGCTATAAAAACTCAAAAGTAACTGAGGACGCTTCCAATAGCCATGATATCCACTACAAAATTCAACCGAAAGAACGGTTTCATTTTGGGAGTTAACACCACCCATTAAAGCTATCTCGTCTCAGACTGAGCAATGCATTCTGTGTGATGCATTGTCTTTTGGTTTACCAGGAGGACTGATAGTTTTAGAGGCTTTGTTGGAAACCCGAACAGACATGAACCCTGGGTCAATAAACTCAGACAGAATAGAGGAATAGTAACCAATAATCATCAATACACATGAGACAAAATTTCAGTTCTATAATATTGTTATCATCAGAAATCTGAAGGGAAAATCAAACACTCTAAGCCAATACAATATCACCAAAATCTGAGGACAAACTTATCCTCTAACGTCATTAGAACTGAGAACAACCTTCATCTCCAATAACCATTCAAATTAGAAATCCAAACTTAAAAATATCCCTTAGAATCTCCTCTACATGAGAATCTATTGTATACCACCTATACGGTCTATTGGTATCACCTGTCAGCCTGTACGGATCTATACCTTCCCATAAAATGAGATACATGATTCACCTTACTAGAAACCTTTGTATATACAATATTTTATCTCTTTCAAACCACACATACCTTATACATGATTTTTCCTTCTGCAAACTCTATATATATGCACTTCATCCTTGTGCAAATCATTTATTGTAAAAAATAATTCTCTCCACACTTGCAACCTTCTTCACTTCTCTCTTCAAGGTCAGATTCACCACCTTGCCAACTTCCCCTTTGCTGAGATCACCAACCCTTCTTGGCACAAGTGCAGACTCACTTATGCCAACTCCATCATGTCACCAAACTATGACATAATATGTAATGTAACAATGACCTCTTTTCTTTATACACAATACTTAGTGATCAACATAGAAGCCCCTCCAAAAGTCAACATCAAATTAGGCTTTCCCTATGGGTGTGAAGCACCACCACAAGCCCACAAATTCCATCACCAAAGACATGAATCCTCCACTCAAATCCAAGGGGTTTTTCACCTAACCAAAAGTGTGATGTGGTTCCCATAATGATTTTGACATGCCCAACACCTCGGATCATGTGAGAATACCTATTTGGATATACAAAATTCAACAAGGAGAATATGCTCGATTGGCTAGAGGAGAAGAAAAACCATGAGAAGGAGGGGGCTAAAAAAATACAAAATTAAAACAACCAGGTTCTTCTGGGAGACTTCATCAAAAAAATG
The DNA here is from genome assembly GCA_900067695.1 of Picea abies. Lineage (NCBI taxonomy): Eukaryota > Viridiplantae > Streptophyta > Pinopsida > Pinales > Pinaceae > Picea > Picea abies. Next base: position 30,789 of record CBVK0100020589.1, on the reverse strand, counting down.
ACATGGGATTTTTCTCCTAGAGACCTCTCTTTTGAACTATCTAGAATGCTTCACAGAAGAGACGTGTAACACATGCAACTAGGATCTCATATCTGGCACAATGCATGTCTAGGTTTTAGCTAGAATTAAAAAGTGATTAATGAACTATTTTATGTTAATTAATCTAATTACATAGCAATTACAACTCATAGGATAATTAAATGTGTTTTCCTATGTCTTAGCCATGTGCTTATCATGCTATAGGCCCCAACATACATGGATCCCTCAAACGAAGGAACTCTTGCTAATATTGCTTCCAAGTTATTGGGTACTAAACTAATGGATGCAGTGAATGTTATGAAATATAATTCCACACTAAAAATCTAGGAAGGATAAAACATATTTAAAAAATAAATAAATGGCAATCAGGTAGTACACATATATTTTACATTGGAAACTCAAACAAGAAAACCAATATTCCTTCAACATATTTCTCTCTTGTTGTCTTATTCATCCAATAAATAAAGGGTTATATTACTAACGTTGGTCCACACCTAAGACACAATCACCATCATACCCTATATCTTTACACAAGAACAACCCTACAATTAATTTGGCTTACATCTCCATGACAAACCCTATCACTAAATGACATCATCAATATCTAATATATATATATATATATGATAGGTCTTATTTTTAGTCTTTACATCATGCAAATCCCTAAATCATGGTTCCCAAAACTGGTTACAATATTATATTACAGTTGACTTCAATGGTTTTACCATTTGACCTCTAGTCGGTCTTCGATTGGTTTCCACATGATCTATTGCCAACCTGATGTCACTTGAAAATTTGACTTCTTTGTCAATCACTTCAACCCTCAACTTAACCATCGATTCAAGTTGGGCCGTTGATAGAATTATCTCCTAGTTGATCCACCTTGGCTAGAGAGTCGAATGACTATTATTTCACTTCAAAGAATATAACAAACCAACATTCTCCCACTTGTTTTCTTGTTTACTTATATAATATAACTGGAACTTATATTCACAGAACCAGGGAAACAATTCCCATTTCCTCTCTAAACCAATAGAACTTCATAGCACTCACAAGCTTGGTCAAAGAGTCAGCTATATATTCTAATGTGTCTACTTTCTCTAGAAGCACCTTATTGTTTTCCACCTATCTCTCAGGAAATGGTATTCTACATCAATATGCTTCATCGTGGAATGATAATATGGGTTATTTTCCAGGAACATTCCATCTTAAATATCAAAATTAATCTCCATAGCTCTCTGATCAAACCCAATTCCTGAACACAATTGATGCAACCATATTATATCTTTACATCCATGAGTGGATGCCATGTATTGATGTTCGATTGTCAACAATTCTATGATCGTCTATCACTTACTCATCTAATTGATTTCTCCACTAAACAACTTAAACATATATCTACTAGTCAACTTCAATCGATCCAATTCTCTATCCCATTCAACATCAACAAAGACATGCACATTTACTTCACTATCATCTCTAGGTTTCCCCTAGTAGGATATATCATATTATTGTGTTCCATACAAATACATAAACATTATCTTGAAAGTTGTTTAGTACTCTTTCCTAGGAGTCAACATCTATCTTCTAAAAATTCCCACTAGACAAGAAATATTTGTTCAAGTTCATACCATCACATACATTAGACTACCAAGAACATTTTCATAGGGAACAAAATCCATTTCCTCTATTTATTATTGTTTTTTTGGACACCATTCAATATTTATCCTTTCTCCCATAGGAATTGGCACCTTGATTGGTTTACAATCTTGTATGTTAAATCGCCTCAATATAATCTCAATATACTTTATCTTATTGAACCAAAGATACCTGACCGATCTCTCTTGACCTCCATTCCCATAATTATATTCACTTCACTACATTCCTTCATGCCAAACTTGGAGGACATATGCATATTCACCTCCTTGACTTTTTCCATGTTATTTCTGACTAGGAGCATGTTGTCGACATACAAAGCTATATGTATGGACCAATTTCCTTCCTTTTTGGAATACACATAGTGATAAGTCATGCTTCTCACAATTCCCAGACTAATGATGTAGGTATCAAAATTATTCTACCATATCCTTGGTGATTTCTTTAGGCCATAAGAGGATGCTTTCAATTTTCACACTAACTCCTTTTCCTTTTACTGCAAATCCTTCAATTTATTTCACATATATTTCCCCGTGTAGGAACGTTGTCTTCACATCCATTTTCTATATCTCAAGATCAAATGATCTAGCTAGAGACATTAGTACTCTAATGGAAGGTAATTTTTCAAAAGGGGAAAAAATCTGACTGAAGTAGACTCCCTCGACATGGGAATACCCCTTCACTACCAATCTAGCTTTACATTTCATGACTTGACCTACTTCATTAATATTTTTCTTGAATGCCCACTTGCTACCAATGGGTTTTCTTCCATTAGGTAATTCAACTAGATCCAATGTCTCATTTTAGTTCAAGGATTTCATTTCTTCTATCATGGCAACCTTCTAGAGTTTATCCTCTATTGAGTGACTTCCTCCATGACCAACTTGGTCTCCTCGTCATTGGAAGACAACACAAATGCAGAACAAAAATTTTGAGAACTACACCTTTCAACTAGTTTTCCTACTTGTTTAGACCTCCTTACAACCAATGTTAGTCCTCCAACACTTCATATAATATAGTCGACTCATTTGAATCATATTCTTTGTTCCTTATTTCAAACAACATATTCTCTAGTTGTTTCTCCATTTGAACACCTTGAGACTCACAAGTTCTATGGACTTCCCTAAAGACCACATCTCGACTATACACTATTTTTCTCAATGCAATAATTGATAGCTTATATCCTTTCATTCCATCCTTGTATCCAATGAAAATATATGTTACTAACTTCTTGTCCATATTGTTCATGTTTTCCTTGGGAACATGCACAAATGAATCATAAGCAAATACTTTGATATGTTAAAGCAGATGATTATTACCAAACCATACCTCATGCGGATTTTAGTTGACTAATGGCAATAAATGAAACATATTTACCAAATATTTTGCAGTGTCAAATTCCTTTTCCCATAATTCTTATGAAATCCCAACACCATTGAGTATGATCCTTTCCTTATCCATCAATTCCATGTTCCTATTTTTTGAAACTCCATTTTGTTCTAGGGTATATGGTGTTATATTTTTTCATGTTATGCCACACTACTTGCAGAACTGCTCAAAGTCCTTTGGATAGAATTCTCCACCATTGTTAGTTATCAACACCTTCATCTTCTTATCTGTCTAGTTTTCCATGAGATATTTAAGCTCTTTGAATTTATTGAAAAACTATGGTTTCTTCCTCGGGAAATATATCCATGTCTTCCTAGAAAAAAAATCTATGAAGGAAACATGCTACATAGATCCATTAAGTTAAGGGAGTGGTACAATCCCAAACACATCACTATGTATCAATTCCATAATCCCTAGTCTTTCCCTTGTAACTCTATATGAGAATATAACTCGATTTTGTTTTCCATATATGTAATGATCACAAATATCAAATTCCAAATTACATTCTGGAAAACCTTTGACCATACCTTTATTGTGTAAAGCTCAAAGTCCTTTCTCACCAATGTGTCCCATCCTTTGGTGTTATACCATGGTTGGGTAAACGTGATGAAGAACAATTGATTTGGTTTATATTGAATAAATCCGAGTTGAGTTGAATCGAATTACAGAACAACAATGTTGTTACACCCAGATGACTCAACATATCTGAACAACTTGTATAGGGTAGTAATGCAAATTCATTTCATTAATACCATCTATTTCTTAACCATATTGTACATATCCTTATAAAATAGAGTCTACATACCTACATCACTCATCTTTCTGAAAAATATTAGTTTTCTTTCCAAACTCAGAATACGTAGCACACTTGGAAAGGTATTAATCCTTCCATCATATAGTATCAGTTGGACTCTTCCCTATCAAACAATTTTTGTTGTAAAGTAATCCCCCAAGAACACATCTCCCCCTTTATATCTTTCATATTTATAGAACCATTCTCTATAAGGTTTCATATGAAATAATTCTCATTATTTTATCAACCAAACATCGTAATACAACTATGTACTAGTGGATGCCAGATACAAATTTCCTCCTTTATCAGGAGTAATCTATCTATCAGTCAACTACTTCTTGTCAGATCATATACTGACTTTTGTTTCCTTCAGATTATTCTTCTTGTCGACAAAGTATTTATATCTACCCATCTACCCTTAGACTTACACTTTCTACCATAAAATTTTCATTTATCTCTGTCAATCTGTCGACCTCTCACAATCAGGACATATTTGGTTTATCCTTTAATTCTTTTCTATCTCATTTATTTTGATATTAGAGATTCAACCGTATCTTCTTGTGCTAGTGTGATTGAATTACTCCCTACAACCATGACTAAGTTATCCCAAGAATCTAGAAAATAATATAATAGGATAATACATTTTTCCTCCTTATTGATTTTAATATCCGCAGACAATAATTGACTTATTATAGTATTAAATGCATTTAGATTCTTTGTTACCAATCTCTCTTCACCCATCCTTATAATATAGGGTTTATTTCTAAGGAAAAACTTGTTTACCAAAGATTTTGAATGGTACAGACTTCCCAACTTGTCTCATAGTTCTTGGTTGATTCCTCACTTGAAACATTCAACATTATTGAATCTGCAAGATAAAGCTTAATCAGACTCTTTTCCATTTGCTCGAGTTTCTCCCATTCTCCCCTTGACATAATCGTTAGAATGCTGCTTGGGCTTACAACTACACATTGTTTTCTATCGACAAATATTCAATTTTAATCTTCCAAATATCAAAATTATGGCCACTAAACTTTTTGATCTCTTTCCTTGAAGTACTTTTCAATAGTTCAAGAACAACTTTAAAAATCTATGACTAAGACTCCCATAGGACCTAGGTTTAGCTCATATCCAAGATGTGTTTATACCATTGTTGTAATATAATGAATCATTTAACTATGATACTTCATGTTAGAAAATAACGATGAAAGAGATGACATATTTAAATAAGAAATAAATGGAAATCAAATAGTACACGGATATTTTACTCTGAAAACCTAAACGAAAAAACTAGCATTCCTTGAGCATTTTTCTCTCTTGTTGTATCATTCATTCAATGAAAAAAGGCTTACATGACTAACCTTCATCCACACCTAAAAAACAATTGCCATCATACTCTCTTTCTTTACACAAGAAAAAAAATCCATCTAATATGTCTTACATTTCCATGACCAACCCAATTGCTAAACAACAATATGAACATCCTAAAAAAAAAAATACAACCTATCTTTTTTTTATAGGCTTTAAAAAATGAAAAACCATAAATCATGACACCCAAAACCATTTACATATCGAGGAAGATGATTGGATGGAATCCTGCGATTATCAAAATTTAGTGAAGATGATTGGATGGAATCCTGCGATTATCAAAATTCAGTTACACTAGACCTCAGTTGATTTACCAGTCAACCTCTAGTTGGTTTATCAGTGACCTCCAATTAGTCTTCATTCAGTTGCTATACGACCGCTTTTCCAACTCCTATTAGCTCACGCTTTGACATCCTCATTGATCAATTCAACCTTCATCTTAACCTTCGACTCAAATTATCCTATGAGTCGACCTATCTCCTAGTGGATATACCTGAACTAAATAGTGATATGACCTTTCTTTCAATACAAAGAATATAACAACTCAAAAGTGAAACTGGTGAATGCTTTCCAAAATTCTAACTCAGATCTTTGTTTGAATGATGCCCATACCATCCTCGCTAGCTACCTATGCCAAATTCTCTTGAGCTACATATTAACGAATCATGATTTATGTAATAACTGGTTATTTTCTTTTGGGAATTGTGGGTTTATTTTTGTCCTTCTTCTATTATCTTTATCGTTGTTGAGCTTAAAGAAAATCTAAATCCACACTATAGAGGACAACTTTTTCTAAAGAAAATACTTCCTAAAATAGCCATACAAGAAACTAGCATTACTAGATCAATCACAACAATTCAACTATATTTTTTTTTACTAACCATGGAACTCTATTTTGATAAACTCATGGTCTCACTCAACAAATCTTGTTGTTTTCTTTCTAAAACTGTACCATGAATGATCCAACATGTAGTATTCATCTGTGAAAATAATGTGTTGTTTTATAACTTTGACAACTCTCTAAGAGGTAAAAATCCATTTTTCAAGTACAGGGAAGCTTGGGGATCATAAGAATTCTTGGAAAAATTGCTTACACCTAATGTATAGAAAATGAATCCACATTTAATAAAGTAGATAAGCATACAAAAAAAGGATTTACAAAGGAAAAAGATAGTTCTCGATTGATAAGTTAAAGAAACATAGAATAGGGGACCCTCCTGATGAAGATGCGATATCTGTACAAGAAAAAAAGCATTTATAACAGACTGAGAAAAAATAATTTTCATCGATCCATTTTTAGTAGATAAATTAAAGAGATTGTTTTATTTTCATCGATCCATTTTTAATAGATAAATTAAAGAGCTTGTTTTATTTTCAATGTCTAGATGCTCTTGTTTTATTTTCGATGTCTAGAGCATCTAGCATGCTCAATAGGGACTCGATCGTCTCCTTTGTTATGTGCACTGCCCTCCCATTCATTGCTCGATTAATTCATCGTTGATATTTTGAAATTATTAACCAGGATGAGCTAGGAGAACAATGCTGAAATGGTGTGGTGGTCTATCATACCAAGATTTAAATCTTGAGGAGAAACATGGAAAGAAAAAATTAAAGGAACAACAAAAACAAGTCTGAGGATTGCTAGGGAATTCATGGTTGCATGAGAAGAATTCATGTTTTATGATGATGAGTACCAGGAAACTAAGAGAAGGACCAAATTGGTGATTGTGGGTTAGAACGCAATACTGTTATTTATGATTGTACGTAGTCTTGATGTGAAAAAGCCAAGGTGACACCCGTGAATTGGGTTACTTCAAAAAAGTTTAGAAATCCTTCGAAACTAGGGTTTTCAAATGCATTTATTTCTGATAAATTGTGAAGTAAAGAGAAATGCAGAGAGAAAAGAATAGAACAATATATTGAAATGTATGAAGAAGTACTAAACCTGGTTACAATGCAAGAAGGTTGAGCTAAATAGGCTCAAGAAAGACAAGAATAGAAAGTACAACTGTCCAATACAGCTAGCAATGTATAGTTAGACTGTTGAGGTTACATTATGTTTAACACTCCCTCTTAAACTCAACAGTTACAATCGTCAACACTGACTATGCCTAAGTGTTGTCTCTGAAAATACAAAACTGACTTCCTAGTGGCTTTGTAAAGATATCAATAAGTTGATCTCGAGAACCAAAAAATTGTATTGCAATATCCCCATTATTGACTAGCTCGCGTATGAAATGAAACCGAGTGTCAATGTGTTTACTTTTCTTGTGAAACACATGGTTCTTGGATAAAGCAATTGCTGATGTATTGTCACAGAAAATAGGAGTTGGATCCTTTTCTATATGTGACATATCCTTCAATATTCTTCTCATTCATATAGCTTGACATGAAGATGAGGTAGCAGCTACATACTCTGCCTCTGCAGAAGATATTGATACAATTGGTTGCTTCTTTGATGCCCACGAAATCAAGTTCGTGCCCAGTTGAAAAACATATCCTGATGTGCTTTTCCTGTCATCTAGGCTACCTGCAAAGTCAATGTCTGTGTAACTAGAAAGTTGATTACTATCAGATTTAGTGTACCATAAACCGAAATTGAGAGTTCCTGCAACATATCTCAAAATTCGTTTTGCCATTTTCCAATGCGAATCTTTTGGTGATTCCATGAATCTGGAAACAAGGCTGGCTGCATACATAATGTCAAGCCTAGTTGCTATAAGATACAACAAAATGCCTACTAAACTTTTGTATAAAGTAGAGTCCACTGTAGGACCTTCATCATTCTTTCTCAACTTTGTGCCTAAGGGTATGGGAGTTTTTGCTGGATTGCATCCTTCCATGAGAAATCTTTTGATGATGTCTGCTGCATACTTTTGATGACATACAAAAATACCTTTGGCTGATTGATGAACCTCAATCCCTAAAAAATATTTCATTATGCCAAGATCTGTCATCTCAAACTCAGATTGCATGGCATGTTTGAAATCTGTTAACTCAAGATTTCATGTGTAGATCATGTCATCAACATATAAACATACAATTATAATTTTACTATGCTTATCTATTTTGGTGTAGAGAGTTGGCTCATTTTGACTTCTGCTGAAACCACCTTTGATCAGATAAGTGTCAATTCTACTGTACCAAGCTCTTGGAGCTTGCTTTAAGCCATACAAGGCTTTCTTCAACCGATACACTTTGGTTGGGTGCTCTTGGACTTCAAATCCAGGTGGCTGATCGACATAAACTTCTTCTTCTAAGAAACCATTCAAGAATGCTGACTTGACATCCATCTGGTATACTTGCCATTTGTGTTGTGCTACTATGGCCAATAGAGTCCTGACAGTGTCTAATCTTGCTACTGGAGCAAAAGTTTCACCATAATCAGTACCTGGTTGTTGTGAGAATCCTTTGGCAACAAGTCTTGCCTTATGTTTTTCAATCTACCCTTTTTCATTGAGTTTAGTTTTGTAAACCCACTTGACACCAATACTTTTCTTGTGTCTTTGCAAATCAACAAGATCCCATGTCTTGTTCTTCTCAATGGAGTCAATTTCTTGGTTCATGGATTGAACCCAATGTCGCTCCTTAGCTGCTTCCTTAAAGGATGTAGGTTGACATGACATTAAAGAAAAAAGATTGTGTTGCTCAAAGTCATCCAACTGTTGATGGATTTCTCTCAAACTTCAAGTTCTCTAATTCTGTGGTTCAGAGAATGATTCTCTGCTAGAAGTTGAGTTATCCTCAGAATGTTCAGGTTGTCTTTGTAATTGCAATCTTGGAAGAATATTTTGAGGTACTGGCTGTTCTGAATTTTCTGTTTTTTCAGAACTTGGCAGCAATGGATTTTGACTGTCCATGTGCTGATTTTCTGAATCATTCCAGAATTTATTTTCCAGAAATTGTACATCTCTGCAGAGAATTAACTTCTTGGTGATTGGATTGTAAAGCATGTAAGCTTTAGATGTTTCACTATATCTAGTGAAAATACATTTCTCACTTCTGTCAACAAGTTTCTTCCTTAATTTAGAAGGTATGTGAGCATATGCTATGCATCCAAATGTCCTTAGATGCGCTACATTAAGCTTTGTTCCACTCCATGCTTCTTGGGGAACTTTCATTTTTATACTTGTGGTTGGTGATCTATTCAAGAGATAAACTGAGCATGCTACTGCTTCAGCCCAAAAAGTATTTGACAAGTGTTTCTCTTTAAGAAGTGTTCTTGCCATATTCATTATTGTCTAATTTTTCCTTTCAGCCACTCCATTCTGTTGTGGAGTATATCTGCCTATTGTTTGCATGATGATGCCTTGAGATTTGTAGAAATTTGCAAATTCTTTGGAGTTGTATTCGTCTCCTCCATCTGACCTGAGTGCTTTGATATATTTGCCACTCTGTTTTTCATCTTCTGCCTTGAATTCTTTGAATTTTCAAATGTTTCAGACTTGTGTCTAAGAAAATAGATCCATATTTTTTTGTTGAAATCATCAATAAACGTTAGAAAGTAAAAACTACCACCTATTGACTCTATTTGCAGTGGTCCACATAGGTCAGTGTGAACAAGTTTAAGATGTTGTTTGGATTGATTGGAAGATTGTGGAAAACTAGTTCTCTTTTGCTTTCCAAGTATGCAAGACTTACATGGGGGAATTTTCTCTTTAAAGATAGATAGACCTTTGACCATGGAGTTTTTCTGAAGAAGAATTAGACTCTGAAATGGTAGATGTCCAAATCTTGTATGCCAAACCATTGTTTCATTCAGGGTTGATGCACTCTGTGCATATGGTTGACTCAGATTTGCAGTTCTGAGGGTAAGGGGAAACATCCTATTTGGGGTCATATGGATTTCAGAAATTAATTTTCTGCTTGGGATTTTGTCAAATATCTTGCAAGATGTTCCCTCAAAAAGTACCTTATAGACATGTTCAATGAGCTATACTACACTTAGCAAATTATGTTTTAAATCTGAAACATGATAGACATTGTATATGTATTTCTTTACATTCTGTTTAGTAAGAATAGGAACAGTTCATTTTCCTTGAACTTTGACTAAATAATCATTTCCAAGTGTAATATCAGATGAGATTGAAGAATCAATGCATGAAAGTAATTCTTTGTTACCTGTCATGTGATTGCTGCATCCACTGTCCAGCAACCAAAGATCTTTAGGTTGATGTTCAGTCTTGTGGCATGAGAGAAACATACCTCCTGAGTTTTCTCTCGTGTGATTTGACACATGTGCTCTGCCTGAGAGCTGATCTGCTTGCTTCTTCCTGCATTCAGATTCATAGTGCCCATACTTTTTGCAGTAATAGCATTGTATGCTGGATTTGTCATTCGACCTTCTCCCTCTGCCTCTTTGAGGCTGGAAATTCTGATGTTGATTTTGTTGTTGATTTCTTTGACCTTGGAAATTTTGATTCGGATATTGTTGTCTGTTACCTCCAGTGGAATGAGAGTTATTTTGATTGCTCCCTCTTGCTTGGTAACCTCTGCTTCTTCCTCTGCCTCTCCCTCTATTGAAGGAGAATTGAGTTTTGAAGGCATTGGAGATTGACTCATCTGTGAGATGCAGTCTGGTCTCATGTGTCACCAGAGAACCAATTAGTTCATCTGTTGAAAATCTAGATAGATCCTTGGATTCAAGGATTGTTGTTACAACCATTTCAAATTTCTTGGGTAGACTTCTGAGAATTTTCTCAACAATTCATTGATCAGTGATGGTTTCATCAATCAATCTAATCCGGTTCATGATTCCCATGACTCTGGTCATGAACGAATCCACATTTTTCGACTCTGTCATCCTTAGTGTCTTGAATTGCATCCACAAGGTCTGCAGTTTAACTGTTTTGACCCTGTCATTTCCTTGGTAGGAAGATTTGAGGATGTCCCAGGCCTATTTTGAAGTACCAACACCTGTGATTTTTGAGAAAATTGAGTCATCCACAGAATTCTGAATCCAGAATTTCACTTTATTTTCTTTGGTCCTCAGAGTTGCCTGAGCAATTCTCTGCGCATTTGTCATGGCAGCGAGGGCGGCTGGATTCGGTTCCACATATCCAAGATCCACTGGTTCCCAACACTCTTGTGCTTGCAAGAACGACCTCATTCGAAGAGACCAGAACTCATAGTTCTTCCCCAGCAGAATCAGACCCTGAGTTGGTCCTAAGTTGTTGGATGATGCCATAAAAAAATTTGCAGAAAGAATAAAAGGAAATTTCATATTTACCTCCGATCATCAATTTGCCGATTTGCCGATGGCCGAAGGGAGCTTATCGGGCTTGAATTGGCCTTTAGTCTCCTTGCAATCTATCCACGCGCTTTAATGTTAAGGCGCTACGGGCTTTTCTGTCTCTTTGACTTTCAAATCGCTGAAATGCAAAAAATTTCCTTAGGACAATTCGACGGTCCAGATCTTGTGTGATCTGACGGTCCAGATCTTATCGGGATATCATGAATCAGGATTTCACGAGTTCTGATGACAAGTTCTTCTGACTCCTCGATTCCCCGATCTCCGATTTACCGATGGAGTTGTCCTTTCGGGAAATTTCACGATCGCTTTGATCGCCTCCACGCATCCTAATAGATGGACGGTCCTAATTTCTCCTCGCGAATTCGCAATTTGATATGTTCCGGACTTCTTGTCTCCTGGATCCGCGATTTGCCGAATTTCGTAAAGCCGATGGACTCTGCTTTTAAGAAATTTTTCAAAAGCCTCGATCTCTGCCACGCGTCCTCAACAAATGGATAGCTCAAGTCTGCTTTAGGGATTTCCCCATAGAGATTCTCGATCTCTCGTTTTGATGAGATGATGTCAGGTGGGCCCCACGATGGAGTTTACCTCTTGTTGGGATGTCGGACTTCGGAGTTCTAAATTGATCGTGTTTCTTGTCCTTAGGATTCGCAAAACACCGAATCCCGATGTGCCGATGGGCTCTCTCCTTTTTGGGACTTTTCCCGAGTCCTCGGATTTACGCCACGCGTCCTTGAAAGATGGACGATCCCGATTCAACCTCGAGATATCACGACTTGCGATGCTCTGTTGACACAACTTCTCTATCAACTTGAAACCCTGAATGCCAAAACACCAACGGTTTCCTCGATGTTCGCCACGTGTCCGGTCAAATAGACGGCTGAGACTTTATCGTTATTTCGCGTATTACGATTTCGCGAGTTTTTCCATGGAGTTTTTTTTGTCAATGAGACCTCTGATATCCTGAACTCTGAAATGTCGATGGAGTGATGGCCTGGATCTGCTGCCACCTGTCCTCTGAGATGAACGACTCACAGGTCCTCTCGGGATTTTGCGATATCGCATATCGGAGTTTTTGGAGTGCAATTGTCTTTGTGCATCCAACTCCCAATTACCGATTTTGCAATGGAATAGGATCTTTCCATGTGTCTTTTGATGGACGGTCTAGATGATGTCGGGATATCGTGACTTCACAAGTCAAAATCTCTCCTGTGCACTCCAGAGGACTAAATCTTGTGCACTTTCTCGTTGATCCAATGGCTGTTGGTCCTTTGCGCAAGATCTGACGGTTGAAACTCTTTCGCCTTTTTCGTGCTCTTCACGTCCCTTTTGGATTGGTTTCCCGCTTTGGATCCGTTCGCAGGACGAATCTTACGGCCTCAATGTCTGTTCTTTGCACTTGAGACTCATTCTTTACTCCTGTGGAAGAAAGATTCGTGAATCTTTCAAAGATTTGAAAGAATTTCACGAGTTCTTTTTTTTCTACTACAATCTTTGACAGATTTGAGCGAATTTCAAAAAACTTTAAACAATGCTACCTTTTGCAGCAATCTTTAATGATTTTGAACGTATTCTTTGAGTTCTTTAAAAGTTCTTCTGTTCTGCAGCTCTTCTTCGTCAATCTTTGACTATTATTGAAAAATTACAAGAATCTTTACTATTTCTTCTTTCTCGGTCTCTGCTTCCTCGTGAAAGTTTCCTACGAGGATCTTTCGAGAGTATGACGGACGACTCTCCAAACCTTGTGAAAGAGACTATGTCCCGTGCTCTCAAGATCCGTGAAGCTCTACGCTGTGAGGATCGAGTTGCTCTCCAGACTGTGTGAAGAGGCTTACTGTTGAAGTGATACCATGATAAATTGTGAAGTAAAGAGAAATGCAGAGAGAAAAGAATAGAACAGTGTATTGAAATGTATGAAGAAGTACTGAACCTAGTTACAATGCAAGAAGGTTGAGCTAAATAGGCTCAAGAAAGACAAGAATAGAAAGTACAACTGTCCAGTACAGCTTGCAGTGTACAGTTAGACTGTTGAGGTTACATTATGTTTAACAATTTCTAGTAAGTGTATACCTAATTGCAATACTTGTATATTCTTATGCAAGCTAACATTCAACATTGTTGATAGTCAAATTATCCAATCATAAGAGTTTCCACAGCCAACGGTGAAAGCAATCTTATCTAAACATATAATCTATATAGTTTAAATGAATAGAGGATGAACAAAATTGTATAACATGACAATATCTGGTTACTACCTTCAGTGTTCTATATTCATATTCTTGTAGACGAATCAGAGGAAATGATACATTATATATTAAATAGTTCAATATCATCATGACTGGTTACATTACTGTGGAGGAGGAATCAAGAGCTCTTTCAATGAGCAATGCCTATAATTGTGGGCTTGTTTTCTCTGAAATGCAGACTTGGCCAGTAAAGAAAGATGTGGGGAAACTACACATTAATTGCATCAGATAATCAACGAATTCTTTCAATGATGGGCGGAGTCCAATGAATTCTTGATTCTTCTAAAGATGGGCGGAGTCCAATTAACATTGAAATCGGATTTAGTTGGGAATGCAGAAAGGCTCATCCTGATTTTGGCTGATTGCAATGGTTGTGAATTCCCTGGGGTAACTGACATCGTCTCATCAATAGAGGGTCAAGCGTAAGTGGTACGCCCTATTCATTTTCGGCACACTATAGAGGAAATTTTGATCTGGTTGTGTAATAGAGTGGGCAGTAATGGAACAGAGAAAGGTCCTTTGTTGAATAGGAAATAGGAGTTCTTTGATCTTGGCAAAGGATATCTACCACAATAAGCACACACTTTTCATCACGGCCATCATCGAAAAATGAATTCTTCGACCTTGGAATTGGATCTATACCACGACGAGCACCAGACTTTTCATCACGGCCATCACCACATGAGAAATAAAATCGATATCCAGCTCACCACAGCATTCAGGTATGCATTTGTATGCATTATTTTATTATTAGCCAATCTTGAACTGGTTGCCTTCGAAAACTCTTTATCAATGGAAAGAGTATTCAAAATGTTTTCTTAAGTTTCCATCCTGTAAGCCGTCAAGGGCTGAGATAGGATTATTCAACCAATAGTTATTTTTATCGTGAATAAAATCATCTTTGGACTCGATTGCAAAATTCTCTAAATTAGGTAAAACCCCATATGGAAGTAATACTGACTTGATAAAAAAGCATACCATGCCTGATATGGGTTGTTTATTGTCCTTAGATTGTAGATAAAAAAACTTCATCTATATTATTTTAACAAAATATAATATTAAAATAATATAAATAATTCAGTTTTATAAGTTAAACTTTCAGGGAAAAACCTGTACAAAATCGATTAACAATAAAGTTAAAAGCTATTACAATAATATATTTAATAACAGCTCAATAGAGCGCATATTGATATTGAACTCTGGCAATTTGAACGGAACCAACTTGGTCAATAAAATAAAAAGTAATACTTTTCTTTTGAATTAGGTAAGCTTGGAATAATGATAAATTTAACTAGTAAAAATACTTATTTAACAGTTTTGAAAGGTAGTAAATTGAACCATTAAAAACAAACTGAAGTGAAACAAACAGAGTACCAGAACTGACCCAACCATTCTATCGGAATTTTGGCCTCCCCATTCTGTGGGAATTTTCAGGCCTCTCCAGGCATGAAAAACCTCCTGGCTTGAGACATGGAGGGATAAATCCCTCATTACATCATGATGGAAAAAGAAAGCTAGGAGGCACAGGGAATATTAACCAATGGAGTAATGTTAAACTCAAAGGCCTCCCTTTATCTATACTGTAATTTTTAACTTGAAGGCCTCCCTTTATCTATACTTTGATACTCGCCTTAAATTTCTTTTTTTTAATGCATTTTAAAACATGGTAATAAGTAAATAGATATTTAAAATTGAACCTGAAAATGTTTTGCAGAATAATGAAGAAGGCGAGGGATTTGATGGAAGTGCATATCGATCCAAAAGGTACGTATCAAATGCATCTGAACGCTCAAATACAAGTGTGGGCTCGAACAAGCAATCTGGTATCAGTCCATTCACCCATAGAATGGGACTGGGAAGAAGATATCCATAAACTGTGGGCTCGAACAAGCAATCTGTATCAGTGTATTCATCCATAGAATGGAACCAGGAACAAGCTATCTAGAAACTGTGGGCTCGAACAAGCAATATTGTATCGGTCCATTCACCCATATAATGGGACTCTGCCGAGAAGGAACAATCTATCAATCTGGAATTGATCCATTCACAAATTGCATTCACTAGTTATATAATGGGACTGGGAGGAACAAGCTATCAATCTGGAATTGGTCTTGATAGCCGGCTGCTGGACACGAATCTTGCATGGGAGTTGGCCTCCACAGCTAGACACGTACCAAATGATTTTATCATGCAAACATGTATAAGCACACACAAACATTAAATGTTAAGTGAATTAATGCTAGAATCTATTATAGCATTAGTCTCCCTCAAGACATTGTTAGAAAATATATTATACTTTACCTAAGTTTCAATCAACAACATTGCCTTGATATGTGGCCAAATAAGACCTCAAATCTTTGGACCGGGTAAAAGAAAATGGTTAAGCTATTTTATAGTTTCATAAAAAGTGTTTCATGTTATTTAAGTGCATTTAAATGTAAAATTTGGTTATGTATTTTGGTTTCCGTGTAAAATTATTGTAAAAACAAAAATCCGTTTATAATAGTCCTCGTTGCCTTAAGGCAGGGACTAATAAAGTAGAGAAGCATAATAGGATTTAAAAAGGAAATGAATTAAGTTTCATTGATCCATTTTTAATGGATAAATTAAAGAGCTTGTTTTATTTTTGATGTCTAGATGCTCTTGTTTTGTTTTCAATTTTTAGAGCATTTAGCGTGCTCGATAGGGACTCGATCGTCTCCTTTGTGATGTGCACTGCCCTCCCTTTAATTGCTCGATTAATCCATCGTTAATATTTTGAAATTATTAACCTCTATAGGATGAGCCAGGAGAACAATGTTGAAATGGTATGGTGGTCTATCATACCGAGATTCGAATCCTGAAGATAGAACAACAAAAAAAAGCCTAAGGATTGCTAGGGAATTCATGGTGGCAAGAGAAGAACTCATGTCTTATGATGATGAGTACCATGAAACTAAGAGAGGGGAAAAATTGGTGATTGTGGGCTATAACGTAGTACTGTTATTTATGATTCTACATAGCTTTGATGTGAAAAAGCCACGGTGACACCCGTGAACTGGGTTGCTTCAAAAAAGTCTAGAAATCCTCATAAACTAGGGTTTTCAAATGCATTCATTTCCAGTAAGTGTATACCTAATTGCAATACTTTTATATTTTTATGCAAGCTAACATTCAACATTCTTGATAGTGAAATTATCCAATTATACAAACTGATTGAGTGATATGAACCATGAAATAAGTCAAAGTTAATGATTGTCACTGCACTTTTCCATATTATTCATTAGATGTGAATAGTGTAGTATTTAATGGAAAAAACATGATTCTTACACACCAATGTTGAATAGTGTAGTATTTAATTGGAAAAAACATGATTCTTACACATTAATTTTGGTTTATTGCATGATCCATAATTTTTTTCTTCAAGAAATAGTGTACAAGGAGTAAGGGGAAGAAGAAACGGTCTTGAAATTTAAATTGTACTTGTAAATAATAAATAAGAATGAAAATCAAATATCTTACAAATGAATTGTAATTATATGTAGTTTGTAATTCATGACGTGGAACTCAACTCCAACATCTTAAGGATTTGCAAATTTCTAATGATAGCTTCAACTAATTAGTGACGTATTTATATGTACTATGTACCTTGGTCTTGGAAATCAATGGAAAATATAAAGGGAAAACATAGAATGAGGTAGTGAAGAACAGTATGTGAGCATGGAGGATGTAGAATTTTTCTTTTTTTCTGAAGTCACAAACAAGGGAGGAAGGTTTTTCGACATGGTAAAGGGAAATTGTGCATTTGAGAGGAGATTCTTGTCCTTTTTTCTTATAAATTGTCAAAGTCCAAGAGTTGTTCCTTAATGAAATATTTATGGCTAGAGTTAATGGGTTAGCGAGGTCATAATGAATTCAACCAAAGGAAGGGGAGAGGGAGAGAATTAAGATTGACTGGAAACATATTAATGAAGTAAGGTTAATCCATTTTGGCAATGCCTTAATCAAATTTGAAACATAGTGGATCAGAGAAGGAACAGTGGTGGAACGATATTGTTGGGGATGGGGATCTATTAGTTCATTTACATGGTGGAAGTAGGCTTAGGCCAACAAAATAAGAGGTTGAATCTAAACAAACAACATCAAAGGTAGAGAATAGGTGGATAGTTAATGTGGAAGGTGATATTGGATAACAATTTTGAAAAAAGTATATCCCTATATACACCCCTTCGACATAAATATTAAAATTTAATTAGAATATGTAGTTTAGTAGATATGTCGCATACATGTTCTTGACAAAGAATTAGAAAATTATGATCGAAAATTGAAAACTTTTCTTGTTGCGATGACATCTACAACAATCATACATTGTAACTTACCATTATACCATATGTTGTAACTTACAATTATACCATATAGGGACCTCTAAGATACTTTTTCTACCTCTAGTGGATCATGGTTATTTTTTATGCACTCAACTCATGGAACAATGATATTGGCGTTCCTCTTCTGTCGTCACATCATTACAATCGATATTCGTTTTATGTCTTCTCATCGTTACAATGTAACTTCTTTTCCAAACTATCTTCATATTGTGGTCTAGTTGTTAAAAGATCTTCAATGATTTATTTTGTTCTCTCACAAAATAAAATTTATTCTTCACTCAGACCATATAGGCATCTTATGCATTCGATGCAATTTTTGCAGAAACTTCACTTCATTCATCGGAAGGGTAGCACATTTTTAGGAAGGGGTCATGCTTGATTTTTGTGGAAATTTTGGCCACCCAAATTATTTATTCGCAAGGTGACTTTTCAAGCATTGTAATAAGTACACATGTTATCGATATATAAAACATTGGAGGATTCATTCAAACTGTTCGAGAAAATGATTACAAACTTTTAAAGGTCTTCCCCAACTATTCGAAAAATTGTTAGACGGCAACTATTGGTTTCAATTAAAAAAAAGGTATACACATCTTTGTAATAATCCTCTTAAATACCGCTATGACTCTAGAGGCAAAGAGCCCAAATTTTCTCATTAATGTTCAGGATAAAATACACTATAAGAAGGTTACCTTGGGTGTCCATCCTTGTTCGTTTAAAGAAGTTGTTCAAAACAAATCGATATCTCCTTTGGATCTTAAGATTGGTTTATCCCATAATCAAGTACTACTCCAGATAACGCTCTAAAGTATATACTTAACGTACTATGTTGAACTTATACATTTCTTATCAAATGATTTAATGGACTATGTTTTGACATAAGTGATACTTGGGTCCCTTTAATCAATAACAATTTGTCAACCAATACGTTCATAAATTACATTATAAATATTGAATGAGAAGTCGACATCGTTATAGCAGTAGGAAACGTGCATCTAAATATACTAATATAATAGATAAAACAAATATATTATTAACTCATTGTCCTAAAGATAAATATACTAATATAATAGATAAAACAACTATATTATTAACTCATTGTCCTAAAGATAAAGATGATATGGGTTCAAAATGTCGACAAAGCAATAATGTATAATGTGGACTATGTAGAAAATGTTGTTTCCTACCTATTTCTAACTCATATAAATAATTAATAGGAAACCTAATTTTCCATATATGTTTTCTCATTGTCACTTTTAATGCTAATAAAGAACATATACTAATCATGCAAAAATATATCATTAAAGGGAAACACTTGTTTTTTAATTTAACTATTTTTATGAGAGTTAAACCTAAATATAATGTATGACACTACAATCTTAATTTGAGTGAGACTGCCAAATTCCCATATCTACATGTCTACATGTGGAAAGTCAAAATCCACAAAGAGATAAATAAATATTCTTAAAAATCTTTTCAAAATTTATTCTATTTAAGTTGTTTGAGATTTTTAGAGATAAACTGTGTATAAAATATTGAAATATCCAATATTTCGAGTGTACACTTTATCCATCATTAGGGACAAATAAAGTTGAAATAATAATAGAAAAGAGTGTCTAGTGTAATATTGCTAAGATTAATAATTTAGGCTAATCATTGTGTAAAAAGAGTTTCAACCGTTATGAAAAATTATTAAAATAGTAAAGGAGCCATTAGACATAAAATCTATTTAATGCTAATGGTAAAATTGAAATTAAAATAAGGTATTAAGGAAAATAATGTTTAAGAAATATAGTCCTCATTTTGTATTCCTGATCCTTATTGCCTTGAGAAAAAAAATCCCACCTAACTAAGGCCCTTCAATGGTTATTCAACTTCAAAAGGAAACAAATCCTTTCCTTCAGTCCTCCATTCTAAATCTAAAAGCTATCACTCCTCCTCTCCACACTTATCTCTCATTTCTTTTCCAAATATCCAAGTTACTGCTAAACACATCTCTAATATTTTGGCCAAAAAGAATATCAAAACTCTATTTAAACCCCATAAAACCCTAAAAAAAATATTTAGAACAACTAACGATAAATTTGATCCAATGCTTAGCCAAGGATTTTATAAAATTCCTTACTCCTCTGGAAAATCATACATAGAGAAAACATCTAGATATTTTAAATCATGTCTCGAAGAACATATATAGTTGATACCTTCCATAATTGCATCTATAAGTCAGTTATGATCGAACACTCCCACAAATCTAATCATCTCATTTTATTTTAGGGAATTTTCAAGCTAATGATGGTGCAAAAATATTAAATGTAGCAAATTGAATTTTCTTTCCAAATATATAATTTTTATTTATAGAAATTATGAATAACTATGTGAAATTTGAGTTTTTCTACAATGTTATGTTATTTTTATAGAAAAATATAAGGTATATGTCCCCATTAGTGCAAGTGTTGATTACCTTAATGATGTAATTTCCTTCAAAATATTTGTATAATTTTAGAGAATGATGCAAGAGCATCCCCGAGTCAACAATAAAATTCCAAGCCTCTAGAAGGAAAAATCGTTGTGAGAGGATGTGGTTCCTCATGTGAATGTAACTAATAAATAAGGATTTAATCGATAATGGTTATAGTCGATAGAGTCGAATAAGTTAGGGTTCCATTGATAAGTAATTAGTTGTAGGATTTATAAGGATTAAGTTTTCTTGGAAGCATCGACATCCTTCTTTAT
Source organism: Picea abies (assembly GCA_900067695.1). Classification (NCBI taxonomy): domain Eukaryota; kingdom Viridiplantae; phylum Streptophyta; class Pinopsida; order Pinales; family Pinaceae; genus Picea; species Picea abies. The sequence goes on along the minus strand of CBVK0100020589.1, from coordinate 9,948 downwards.
ATTTGTAAGCCTACGAGCATGACAAAAATGGGTGGTCAGGGCCACAGAAGCACCCAAAGCTATGTAATCAGGCCAAAATAGGGATACAAGGTAGATATTTATGTACATAGAATGGTTGATAAAATAGTGTGATTTGATCCTTCACTTTTCTATGTTTATGTAACACCCCTAGCCATCAACCCCATAATCGAGCCAACGCTAGTACGCAGAAAAACACTTATGTAACACATTATGCATTCTAATGAACTTAAAACGCTTAATTACAGTTAAACATAGAATTACTACTAGCATTTTAGAGTTAATGGAAATAACAATAATTCATATGCACAACAAAGTACGTGATAACATTGCAAGAATCACAGGTATGCAACTTAATTAATTACAGAATTAAAACACATAGTGACACTTATCTTTGAAATTGTCACGCACCACCAACTACGTGTAGACCTTCCATGAACCTCCCAGCCTTAGACCATGCTGCTCATCACTCTCAGCAGTAGGTCACCCTCGAGCTAGGACTAAGCTCCATCGGGTAAGGAATCCTAGGCTAGGTAAGGTTTATAGGAAGAAGAGGTTGTGTGTCTATAAGGGGTCTAGCAAGACCTTCACTCCAGGCATGTAGTGTCCACTATGCCCTCTCCATCAGAAGAAATAACATTGGGAGATGAGCCTACCCAACTCCGCAGAATAGCTGATGCGAATGAAGCTCACGTTCGTCGCGTGGAGGAAGAATACAGTGGCCCTGAAGAAAGAATAAGAAGAAGTCATAGAGTAATGTCGAGTTGTGAATTAGGAAAAAGATGACCTCCAAGCAGAGTTCGCAAAGGATAGAGTGCAGATCCAGCAAGAGAAAGAAAAACTTCTCGTGAAGCAGGTTGGATTTAAAGGAGCAGTCAACAGAGCACTTCACTCTATGATAGGCTTAGAATAGATAGAAGAAGACCTAGTGGCAAAGCTTGCTGAAGCCATTCAACATCTCTAACAGAGGGTACCACAATTGGAGTTACAAGCAGTACCAAGCACTCTGCAAGATGTGAGAGTCCAGCAGGAGGAAACCGCCTGAAGCGCTATCCAGAGAATCAAGGCATTAGCCTTTGAATGTAAGCAGCTTAGCATTCGAAGTGCATAGAATTATGAGCGCCTTACCAAGGACCTTGAACAGAAGCCACTGGAGTCATAACTATAGGAGGAAAAGCAGCAAGCAACAACAGTACAAGTGTAATTAAATCCCTTGTCAGGGGTTTAGCGAATGAAAAGACCCCAAGAACAATGCACAAGTCAGCAACAGGTCCATGCCATACAAAGAAAAGTCATGGAAGTGACTCAGAGGCTCCAACCAGTGCAAGATGTAGCTTGCCTACTTTTTGAGGAGATTGAAGGATGAAGAGTAGAACTAGAACAAGCAATCACTGTAGTTGAACAATTTTTGGAAGGACTTGTGACCAAGGCAGTTATTCAGGAGTTCATCGAGGAGGAGGCCTAGGCAAAGTAGTAGGTCGAAGCAGCTCGAGCCAAGCTCGAGGTGTTTGAGGCAGAGTTACCCATAACAGAGTGACTCGGGAGGCGTCATAGGTGAGTGTTGGGGGTCTTTTGGCCCTTGACCAAGTTTTGAATAACTTTGGTCATGTTTGACCGATTTTGGGACTTCGACAGGTTGGTCAAAGGTGGAGCGGAAGTCAAAGTGGAAATCACAGGATCTCACCCCTTTTTAGGGAACTTTTGGGTTTAGGGTTTATGTAACGGGTATGGAATTTCGGCCCATAGGTTTACCCATGTTTAGGCCCATTTTCTAATGTATAAATAGGAAGCTAGGCGATGTAAGAAAAGAGAGAGACCTAGTATAATTGTCTTAATGCAGATCTAAAGGCTTTGTGCATACTATGTGTTAAGACTTGAAAATCTAAGTGCAAGTGATCGTAAGAGGCTTGTGTGCAGACTGTGTAAGAAGTCTTTGTGTTGTGATCTAACTCGGGAAAGAAGGATCTAGCGAGGTGCACGTAGATCTCTTGTCCTATGCAGAGTTGGGTTTGATGCTTTATGCATGTAAGGAGATTGACATAAGATAATAAAGAAGAAGAAGAGTTGGTGGATGAAGCCCCACACTAGGGTGAACCACGTAGATCATGTGTTATGGTTTCTTTGTGCATTATGGTTGTTGTATTGTTCATATGATTTAAGTAATGAATGTTTAGATGAATCTGGTATGATATATTAGTGCTTAGTGATGTGAATGAATGTTATATCTGATCTCTTTCCATGTGCTAAGTTCTTAGATGTGTTATATCTGGTTGAATATTGCGTTGTTTTGTAATTAGGGTTTGGATTTGCGATGTGAATAAGGGTTAAATACTGATGAATGTTAACTGCTAAGTTCTTTGTTAGAGTGGTGTAATCAAAGATCTATGTCCCATCTAGGTTGCACACATTTGAGTCCTGCAACCACCCCTGCCTTTACCTCAGGTGAGACTTCATCTGCTTCGTAGGTGTTGTCGAAAGGGTCGATAGTTAGGGTTTTGTTTGTGCATTGTTGAAGCATTGAACCCCAGGTCTGCCCCTATGCCAACACTACGATCTGGACCTGCTATAGGTAACTATTTAAGGCAACCCCAACCACTACTTGTACAAAGGCATGGCCTAGAATTTACAACCTTACAACACAAAAATACGTATTGGATTATTTCAAATTTGAAAAATGGGAGGGTTGGTGTCTCTCCATTTTCGCATTGTGTGTTTGGGTGTTGGTGCATTTGCTGAGGTGAAGTGATGGTCCTGCATCAATTTTTTGAAGTGAAGCATTAGAGTGAGAACTGACCAGAGTCCTAGAGTTCATCTAAACCAATGAAGGTTGTGGACACGTGTCGGCATATCTAACACTCTGGACAATTAACACTTCGGAGGTTTGGGGTGTTGTGAGACTCGAAACTCTCGAAGCCCAAAAGTCCGAAGTATATCCCAACTATCCAATCAAGAGGACACATGGAGGTTGATCTCGCACTTCGGAGATTCGTACTCTGGAGGTCAGCTCGTATTAGCACACAAAAACTCTCGAACGCCGGAGTTCTAGAGAATATCATGGTCGTTGGTTTGCAGAGGTCTGAGGACCATTGGATTTACCTGTCTCTAGATAGTTCCCCACTTTGACACTTCAAGAGTATTGTGATTAAGAGCAGTGGAAGATATCTGAACGCCGAAGTCCCCAAGTCCGAAAGTGCCTAGAGCTCCTAAAGTAGTGCTTTTGTTGGGATTAGCACCTAGTGTTCAACCCGTGGCCATATGAGGATTTAAAATTTTCTTTTCGTTAAAAATAAATAATAATTGTCGCACGAGAAAAATCAAATAGCTCATTTTTTCCATTAAAGTGTTACAGTCCATAACGAAACTATCTTGGAGTTATTTCTCTAAAATATCTTATGCTTGGATAATCAGATCCAACAAGATCCATACCAGGAAACAAGAAATTTCCTGTAGATCTAATTTTTTAAAAGAGGCTAGAGCTTGAATTTCATTGCCTGTTTGCATCAAGCGATATTAGTGTGATGAGATAAAATAGCCAATCCACAAGTGTGATCGAATTGGTGAATGAACAACCAAGAAACATTTTCATGGGTTAGCAAAGACGACTCAAGAAGTCCATAAGAGATGTCAAAGAGATATGGAAAGAGAAAAACAAAGAAATGGTAGAATATTTTGCAAATACAAATGAATAGGTTCCAGTTGTACTTGAGGAGCTCACACAGGAAGAATATCATAATTAAAATGATGATATTTGGAGCAACATAAGCATGAATCTACCATTATCGCCCACATATAATGGTAAGAATTTTAAATGTTGGTTTGTTAGAATGAATTTTTTTTGTGTCTTGTAGACTGTTATCATAATCTACATGATTAGGAAAGGGATGCATTAGCATTGCAGGTCATCCAACAAGCCTTGGATGACAGTATGTTGCACAAGGTTGCAGCAACATCTTTGAAAGAACTTTGGAGTATTCTGGAAACAGAGTATAGTGAAAGAGGGAGCAACAATTTATCGAATGTTTCCACTATGGAAGAATCATTTGTGTCAGAAGCCGAGCTACCAGAGGAAAAAAATGAAGTAGCATCTGTGCCTGAAGCAGAGCTACCAGAGAAAGAGAAAAAAGGTGCATCTATGTGTGAAGCAGAAATTGATGGTGAAGCTATCAGTACAACAACCCGCATTGATGAAATGCTTCTAGTAATGTTTGTTGATGAAAGCAAAGGATCAACATCAATGATTTTTGCTGAACATTCTGCATAAATTGGCCTCTTTGAAACAGAGGTAAGAACTCTTGAAGTTGAATTTGATGATGATAACCTATCTTATGATGAGTACTTTCAGATAATGGAAGAGAAGAAGAAAATTGATGAATTGATGTTTGGAGGAGGAAGCCTACTTGGCATTCAGAACCAAGTGGATGATTTGGTTATTGTAGAAGTAGTGCTTGAAAGGAGGTTTGATGACAGTAGCATTCAAGCTATTACACTTATGGCTACCAATGAAGAAACTAACGCAGAGGATAATGTTGTTGATGTAGATTTGAAATGGATTGAACAATCAATCTATGAAGATGATGATGCTAATTGCTCTCAGAAACAACAGAAAGAAGAGAACCAATATGCTTCCTTCTATAATTTTTTATATCAGATTGACAAGTTGTTTGAGTATGCAGGAGAACAGCCATAAGAGGACAATGAAGACATGGATGATGATTTCAATGAAGATGAGTTTGAAACCATCTTCATGCAATGGATTTTTGAAGAAATCATATTTTATTATGAGTTAATGTGGAAGTAGTCCATTGTTTGTATAGCCCAAGCTATGAAGGGCATTGATGATAGTTTGCAGAGGTGGCATCAACCCACTATCAAGGACAAATTTGTCGCAAAAGAAGATGAAAGGAACATGCATAAGCAACCTGATCAAATTATGAATATCAAGTTGCAATGACAAAGACAAAAGGCAAAGCATGAAGCCTTCCGTATCAATGCCAAAATGAAAAAAAATGACCAGATGTTTGGAAGAAGAGAAAGAAGAAACCCAACTCAAGTGAAAAGTTGAAGTCTAGTTTTATTTTTATGTATTGTAAGATTAGGTGAGACATAGACCAAAAGGCATTTGCATTTCTAAATTTGTTTTGTTAAAATCCATTAGGTAAATCCATTTTTTTATTTTCAAATGCAACACACTTTATTAGTGTTGATGTCTTGATGTCTCTACATGTTTAGTTTAAGAGGGAGTGTTAGTTGTAAATACCCAAAGTTGAGTTTAAGAGGGAGTGTGAGTTGTAAACCTCAACGTAGTAGTGACTCAGTTAGGATTCCTATGAGGTTCTTGATCTTCTTGATTTGTTGGAGCTTATTTACCTCAACTATTTTCCCTTAATGAAGTGTGCTCTGCACATTCTTGTTTCCAACCTCTCTTCAATGTATTATCTTCTTTACTTCTTATTTTGTCAATTATAAATGTATTTGGCATTCACATTACACTCTTTTTATAAAGTCACGGCTCATGATACATTCCTTGTCTGTTGATTTTTTAAGGTTTGACTAAATCACCCGAGTACCCTGGATTTTATGCTATTATTGAGTAAAAAGTTGTCTATCTTTAGCATTCTGGCGTCATTATCTTTCTGCTTCACATCATTTTCTCTGTTTCGTCCTTGCATATTCATTCTCTTCACTGTAATGAAACACACAACAGATGGTGTATTCCGTCAGCCAAGTATTGCATCAAATAATAATATATGCATTAAGAGATGAGATGAAAACAAATGTAAGAAAAGACCTAACCTATGGGTGATTAGATGAACTATAGCAAGCCTTTTGATGCCTTTGGAGTAGCTATTAATCATTGCCTTGCCTGGATGATCAATTTCGGTCAAAGGGGTTTTAGATGACCCCGAGTTGCAACTAGTTTATATGATCAAAGCCACACACAGGTATGAGTTAGACACGATCAAATACAGAAGATAGAGACAATTACCTTCATATTCACAGTATATACTCTACTCCCTTTCTCGTTGGTCATTGTTGTACATCTGGGATTTTTCAAGGTCGTTCACTCGGACGTAAAGTTATTGTTAATCATGACTCAATCGTAACGAGGGCGGCCTGTAAATTTGTCGTTAATCACAAATGTTGATCATTCATACGAAATAGAAATTTTAATCCTTTTAAATTACTGCGAAAATTGAGGTGGAGCTTCACAACTACCACATATTTCATTTATTCATTGAAAGGAAGAACTTAAACTAACAAATCTAATACTCCATGTCAACAGAAAAATCGATGATAATCCAAAGAAGTAGGAAATGTACTGGCAGCTCTAAGGAGATTGGCTCCTTTAAGACGCTTATTTAAACTAATAATAATGAACGATATAGAGTTATAGGATGCTTCATGCGCAGAGAAATGACACTGCCCTCATACATCTACTGCGTGGTCATCTCAAACTGAATGAATGAAGAGGATATATGAGGACAGTGTCATCTCTCCTGCGCAGGAAACACTTCACCACCTCTTCTCCACGATGATCTGATCTACTATCTTTCTATATATTTATGCATCTAAACAAATAGATATACAAATAACTGACTGTATTTGTTCGCATTGGAACACACAGATATCTCCTCATATTTATACGAGGAAAAACAATATTTGATGTTTTTTTTTTAAACTGTAGAAAAGTACTGTTCTTCCACCACCAACAGCGTAAAGAAAGGTGATTTGAATTGTACTAAATATAGTTTAATTTTTCAAATACGGTGAGCAATGGAATCGGATTTTTCCGGGTATCGTTGGGGGAGTAAGTTAATTTGAGAGTAATTTTTTTTAAGGTAAAAAAAATAGATTTGAATCTTATATTTTTAGGGTAGTTTGAGTTTGATATGGATCAAAGTTTCATACATTTTAAAATCTTAATTCAAGGTTTTTTTCTCATTTTTAACCAACTCAAATGCTCAAAAAATCAAACATCTAAATTAACTAAAAAATTAAAATTACTTTGAGTTTTTATATTTCAGGTAAAAAAAAGTTTTGGATCTTTATATTTTATATTTCAGGTTAAAAAAAAGTTATGTTTAAATTTGTACTCTTAAATAATAAAGATTTGATAAGAAATTAACTTAAGTTTGATTAAAAAGTAAGTTTTAATAATTAAAGTGATATTAAAAATTTCAACTTTCAAGTTTACATAACAAAATGGTACGTTCAACTTAAAGTTGGCATGACATCTTTGGTAATATGTTAGAGATCAATTTCAGATACATTTATTCCACTAGTTAGATTATCCATAGTTCATTAATTTTCTCTTTAAAAACTTTTAATTCACGAACAAATAGAAAAACCCTCGAAAGAAGATAAAAGAGTATAACAACAAGGAATACTAGAAACATTTCAAACAGGTCATTATGTTTGCTAATTTTTTTTTTTTAGGAAAATTCAACTACTTTTATGGAAGAAACAAAATTTGTGCAAAAATGTCTTATAAATAAAATGGAAATCTTATTGTGACAGATCATTTTCATATATAAAATGGAAATCTAAAACTTATTGTTGTACTTCAGCTTTTATTGGAAAGAAAAATTTAAATACTCCATATAATTGTCTCCTTATTTTTATCTTCATTCTATTTATCGATCACGCGAATTAAAAGTAATGATGGATTAACTAAAAGCCAATTCCAATATATTGTTGCCTTCAAACAAATTGTTTACTAGGAAACTAAAAAACCATTAATGAGATTTACATAACACAATATTCTAGTACTTTAGTTATTTCTTGTTATATATATATTACATTCACAAAGCTATAGAAAAATTACAAATATCTAGAATAAAACTTTTAAATTTGAAAATTTTCAAAAAAATAATTGAAATTCAACCCTTCAAAAGGGCCAAATACTTACCAAAGATATAGAGGTAGAATTGCAATGTCCTACTTTAAGCTATGGGTTTGAAATACCAATTGATGCATGCAACTAAAAAAAATCACCATAACAACCCCATACTTCCGTTCCAATAAGGATTTTCTATAATAACTTGTACCAATCGATATAAAAATGGATAATTTTTTTGTCTTAAGCATTTTCTTGGAGATATTCAAATAAAATATAGTAATAAGACACCAAGTTCAAATATATTGATAAGTCAATCTTTCTCCAAGAGACAATGGGAAATATATGACTAGCATTGTAATATAAAGAAGGCATAAGTAAGGTAGTAATCTTAACCAAGCACTAACAAATTGATATGGACGATCCTTCCACCGGGTTTGCACTTCACATCCATCAATATCAAATCAAGCAAGCAAGGAATATAGATAGAGAAATGTTTAACGTTGAGGTGTTAGTGAGCCCGTCATTTTTCTCTTCCTGCAACAATGACCACCCTTCCAACTATCTTCGTCTTTTCATCATCTGTAAGGAAAGTATGTAGTTACTGCTTTGTCCAATTCTTTCATGGTAGATTCTCCTTTGTTAATAGGAGAATCACCAATCAGTTAATAGCCATAAAAAAGTGAGGGTCGAGGCACACTATTTAGACAATAATCTACATAAAATGCGCCGTTCCAAGACTTGTACAACGTATTAGAGGAACTAGCTTAGAGGTGGAGTAAATGGTAGAGAAAATACACCCTTCCAAGACTTGTACAACGTATCAAAGGAACTAGATCAGAGGTGGAGTAAATGGTAGAGCCATTCAAAGGCATCAACTGTTTCAAACTCCTTCCATTTCATGTTACTCCTACCACAAGAAACACCGAAATTCTAGCGTGCGACTCCTGCTGCAGCTCGTGGCTCGATCATGAAAGAAGACCCTAAAATTCAATCCACTTGAAGACATATACAACTCCACACTTAATTACATTAAGGCTAATGAGTATTACCATTAATTGCATGCTTGCTTCTTAATTTATTCCTTATTCCATGTGAAGGATGAACATGTGTTGAGTGTTTCTGGATCAAAAAGGATAATGGATAGTACACTAGAATCGAGAGCCTCCAACACACTCACCACACTATAATAACATTTTATAAAATTTATTAACCGTCATAAATATGACCAGACTATACCAACGTTTTATAAAATTTATTAACAGTCATAAATACGTTCAGGAGAATTTGGTTTCACGTCGAGAGAGACGTTGAGCCTGAAAATTTGGTAGTAAATAACGGGTAAACTATCTTATGACGGGAATTTTTCCCGTCAATTTCCAATCCTGATTTCGACCGAAGATACCAGTCAGAGATAATAAGAGATGTAACAACTGTAGCATTATTTCAATGAATGAAAACCAATTTTATTGTTCTTTTAAGTGGGTGATGTACCTCAAACCACTCGCAATAACACATCAAAGAGTACGACGGGAGTACAACGGAATTGACATCAACAAAGAGGTTGAAGCCCAGGGTGAGCAATATACATCTTACTATAGAGTCATTAAGACTCTACAAACTGGATAGTCGTGCAACACACTCGTGCACTTCCATACCCATGGGCACCCATGCTCCCATCTGCTACCTTCTCTCATCCGCATCCATGCTTCAATCAACTCATTTTCTGACTCCCACCGATCACTAATTATGGAGTCTCCAATTCACGGTAGTTAACCCCCCAAGAGACGTGAGGTACAATGAGTTGATCGAGGAGACAATAAGGGGATCACTAATTTTGGAGCCTCCAATTTACCGTCGTTAATCGGAATAGGTTAATTTGGGATAAAAAATTTCTCCCGAATGTCTTTTCTGGTGGGTTTTCCGACAATGCGGTTTTAAATTTTTAGTCAATTTAGAATTTTAGTCAATTTTTTAAGCATATGGATTGGTTTAAAATGACGAAAAACCTTTGAGGTGGAGTTTTGAAATACATGAAACTTTGATCGGTGAGATCGGAAGAGCGTCGTGTAGGGAAAGAGTGTAGATCTCGG